>JAINUW010000101.1:582500-761817 GCA_020205615.1 Panax quinquefolius
ACTAGAAAATGCATAATGGTACAAATGAAATTTACTGATAAAGGAATACCAAGTCACATATGTACATCAAGGTTTAAATTTTAAGAAACGTTTAGGCATATTGGTACCTTTTGTGGATCCATCAAAGTACAAACACGATCCTAAAACATCCAAACCAAGAAAATGCTACATGAAAGTTAAATCTTAATAACCTGGGGTCAAGGAAGAATATAATCCAAGGTTTTTTTGCATCAATTTATTTGTACAATTATTTTTAGTTTAACTGCTATCAAAATAGCTGTATAGTATTATTAAATTAACCATAAACCCCTATCAATTTAACAACTAACAAGACAAGCTGGCTTAATTGGGCCGACAAATCCAAACAAACAAATAGAAAAGAGAGAAAATAAATTCAATGAAAAATTGAAGCTCTTGGAAAACATAAAATTGACAAAAGGGCCAAATTAATTCTTTGCCGAACAAACAAATTTCAAAATGAAAAGAAACACTCCACATTAATTCTCTGCAGGTTCAAAGCAAAGCAAACCTTTTTTGCTTCCAATATGTTACTAGATATAACTAATATTTGATTTCATATGTATCGGGGGAGAGAGAGAACCTGCAGAGACCGTCATGGAGTTCTTGAGGAGGGAGATCATTTTTCTTCAATGGAGCGTTTGGAAGATGGTTAGAGCCCTCTGTTCACCGTTCAATTTAGGGTATGATTTTTAAAGAGCTAGGGGTTGAAGCTGTAGCCAAAGAGGGGAAAGAGGGAGCTAAGCTAAGATATGGATTTCAGTAGAAGACCTCGGGAGAATTTTCAATCACCTACAAAAATAAATACAAAATAATAAAATAATTGCGCCAAATAAAACCCACAAATTATAGTACTAAAATAAAATTACTTCTAACAAAATAGTGACTAGTTATTTCTCTCTTGCAAAAATAACCCTTTTTTTAATGACATATTGTGAAGGAAAAATATTTCATTAATACTAAATTTATCTTCACAAATTTTAATAAAAGAAGCATTAGATATTATTTACTATTTCAATTTTACGAAAGAAAAAACTAATTTGGAAAGGATATTTTTTTGATAATAATAACTTTTTGTTACTAATTTTTTTCTCTCAATATTCTCTCCCTAAATTGTTTTAATATAAAGGAATTAATTTCTTCACAATAACCCCATATTCTTGTGTAGTGAATTTTACAAAGGAAAAATATAATTTGTGAAGGACATTTCTTTCATTAATAACTATATTGTCACTATAATTTTTTTCTTCATTATTCCTTCGCTAGAAAACTACTCATGTGAGGGAATGAATTACTTAACAAAATTTTCTTCACTACATCCCTAATTTCTTGTAGTGTGGGAGACGGGTGTTCAGACTTATGATAAATCAGATATGGAAAATTTTGTGATGAAGGTGGCTTTGTTGTGGACTATCATCGACTTTCTGACACTTGGGATGATCAGTGGTTGGTCGACTGACTAGAAGCTGTCATGTCTAGTCTCTATGGGGGATGTGCAAGGCACACAACCATGTCATTGACAGAAAACTAGTTTCTTTGGAACTGCTCGTAGATTCTTGCCTCCTGACCACAGTTACATAAAGATGTCTGCATAGTTCAACAGAAAAATAGAAAAAGGGGGGTTGTTAGACGTTTGTCGGGTAGCGAGATATCGGTTTGACTAAATGATCTAACATGTCTACCGCCAGGGAAGGAGCATGATAAGTTGAGAGCAATAGGGATGGGATAACTCATAATTGGACACACTAGCCCATATGGTTTGAGTAGCCATATTGGGTCACACTATCAGTCCGTCATTATATAGATGTGACGCCCCCAAAATAGGTATACATCACCCATCTTGGGTCGCCAAATACATGGTACAAAATTCAAATACAACTTAATTATCGTGTAAAATATGACAAAACATAATCTAAGAGTTTTAATAAGAATATTGTCATCTAGACAATATCCACACTAAATGGAGTCCTCATTACAATTATTGTCACACTATTTTATAGAATAGTGAGGACTACTAAAACAACCATCTGGACCGTCAATCCGTTCCCCGACTCGTCCCATCTATATTCTCATTTTCTAAAGAGAATAGTGAAAGAAAGGGTGAGCTCAACTAGCCCAGTAAGAAATATTATGACTAAGATAATGCACAATAAATTATCCTTAGCCTTCAATAGTATAACAACTGATATAATATAATAGACAACAAGGTTTAGATCAACAACTGCAGCGGAATAAGCAATCCATTAGAAGAGTCAAGTAGAGCATAAAATCTACTATCTTCTATGATTTAAAAAGTTTTTCATCAACTTTATCGCTAAGACTCATCTTAATAAATAAAATCAAATCATCCCTGCATCACGGCCAAGGATATTCATGTAATCATCAATGGTCATGATTATACCAAATAATCCCTGGTCATAATCATACCAACAACTGTCCATCAATGAAACACAGGCCAATGAGGACTTTCACCACATCATTCGTCACATTACGGTCATGATTATACCGAATAATCCCTAGTCATAATCATACCAAGTCCATCTATGCACGTAAGCCAAAGATGACTTTTATCACAATATAAGCATGAGCGTCATGATTATACCGAATAATCCCTAGTCATAATCATACCAAGTCCATCTATGCATGTAAGCCAAAGATGACTTTCATCACAATATAAGCATGAGGATGATGACAATGACATAATAATTCAATAAAACAAGTTCAAGGATAAATTTTAAAGATTTATAATTTAATTTATCTAGAAATCAATAACGTCCAAATTGTCAACATGATACTGCTTTGTGGAGTAAAATTCAAGAATAATATTCATGCACCAAAAATAATTTGGACAAAAAAGAAATATATTTTTCGGGTGAATAGTACCCCATGAATAGTACTTCAGGAATAGTATCTCGTGAATAATACCCCGACACGAAAAGTGTCCCGAATACCCGAGTGAATGATTCTAGAATGAATAGTAATCAGGTGATTAGTAACCCATGAATAGTAACTCGTTAATAGTACTCCGGTACGAAAAGAACCCCGAATACCCGAGTGAATAATACCAGAGTGAATAGTAACTGGGTGAATAGTAACCCATGAATAGTAACTCGTAACAAAAAATACCAAAGAAAATGATATTTCATGACGAGTACAAAAGAAATGATATCCGGATGAGTATAATAGAATATCTGAAACTACTGAATGGATTTTCACCGCCATGCGGTAATCCACATAGATGAGATCATTTCGAATTTAATAAAGAATAAATACAAAGGATCATTCACCATGCATGCGGTAATCCATATAGAAAAGTTATTCAGCGAATAAAAAGAATGGAATAATAGAAGAATTCACCACGCATGCGATAGAAAGCGCATAAACGAGTTATTCCCAACAAAATAATAAAGAATGGAACCAGATCATGTGTAATTCGCACAGACAGGATATTCCAACAGAATAATAAAGAATGGAACCAGGTCATGCGTAATCTGCACAGACAGGATATTCCAACAGAATAATAAAGAATGGAATAACAGAAGAATTTCACCATGTATGCGGTAGTTCGCATAGACAGGTTATTCCAACATAATAATAAAGAATGGAATAACAACCCTTACAAGTATTGAAAGAAAATAACTCTCTTCATGAATACGAAAGAATAATACCCCTTCCACAATAATGATATCCCTTACCTCAAAAAAAGACTGGATACTGGAATAGTGAGGTAACAGACTTCTCATCTTCTTTCTCTCTATAATTTCTCTCTATAGCTTCTATCTCTATAATTGCTCTTGTGAGACTTAGTGAATTGGTGAGAAATGAAGGAAGAATGAGCTTTTATTTATAGGAAAATATAGTTTCAATAATTGCACATTTTGGGGCTCGAAATATTACAGTATAATACCTTCCTCTTTTCCTTCATTTTAAATTTAGTCCTGCAAGTTTTATCAAACTTGCACCATCTCCCCTAATAGTAAATCATGTGAATCAATAGTTCTAGACATGTGAAAATACGAATTACAGTATAGTACCTCCATCTATACCTCCATTTTTAACTTAGTTATGCAAGTATTATCAATCTTGCACCAACTCCCCTAATAGTAAATCATGTGAATCAATAGTACACACATGTGAACACATAGTTATAAGCATGTGAATTAATAGCAATTAATTGCTCCGATTAATTACCCAATTGGTCGATATAACCTCCAGACATCAATTATTATCGAAATAAATGTCGATTTCCACTAACACTATTAATTCCCACACAATGGAACTATCAATTTCTTCTTTAATCAACACGAACTTATTCATCATTAATATTATAATTTACAATATTTAACAACCAGGTCATTCCCAAGAAAGAGGGGGCTTTCCGATATGGATTTCTCCTTATTGGCGCGCAATTAGGTGACTAAACCTCTCCTTGACAGAACTTCTAGACATTGTTAATATTGCAAATAATAATATGAATAACTTTGTCGTCTCAATTATTGATTTAATAATATAAAATATTGTGACAATAATTGAATAAAACCGAGTGACTTCTCACGTAAGCATCAATAATCAATACCATGTGCTACTATGAAACCACGCGTATTACTGTACTTTTATCACCGATTATTTTATGACAACTTTCTTACTTTGAAAAAATTTCAAATATCACCCTTAACTTTAACCTTTTATCAATTTAACCATTTACTAAATAGAATAATTATAAGAAAATTGAATGCTTTCATTTTATAAAATTTGGGGTCTCACATAGATGTCATGCATACAGAAAATTATATATTCGAGAACTTGTTTTAAATCGTGTTATATGCGAGTGGTAAAACAAAAGACACTGATAAAGGACGTAAAGATTTGGAGGCAATGAACATCAGGCGGGAATTGTAGCTTTGACCTAACAACTCAAAACCAAAAGCTCCATTTTGTCTTACCAAGCAATAGGTTAAAGACGTTTGCAAGTGGGTAAGTGCATCGTAGCTCCCGAATGGATATGCTTCTAACATTTCCCGTTGCACTAAGGTTGAGTAACTAAAAATTACTAGGTTCAAAAGTCACGATTGTTATGTATTCATGCAGAAGTTGATGCCAATTGCATTTCGTGAGATGTTACCTAGGAAATTTGGTGATACCTTGATCGAACTATCAAATTTCTTTCAGGATCTTTGCTCAACGGTAATAAGGTACAGTGATGTTGAGCAAATGGGGAAGAATATAGTGCTGACAATGTGCAAGCTCGAAATGATCTTACCTCCAAGGTTCTTTAGCTTGATGGAGCATTTGCCTATTCATCTACAATATAAATTGAAACTTGTAGGACCGATGCAATATCGGTGGATGTATCCTTTTGAGAGGTAAAATCATCTATATACTTAAATTTTAATGATATTTATAACTCATATTATCCGTATCAATTTCGTTCAATCATATTTTAGATATACATTGACTAATGTAGAAAGTGAAAAACAAAGCTCGTGTAGAGGGATCAATTATTGAATTATATACGGAGGACGAGCTTGTCAACTTCTTCTCTATGTACTTTGACGATGTAGTCTCAACTAAGCACAATCGTTTAAGTAGGAATGAGTTCCTTAGTCCTCAATCTCATGCTGATGATGAGTTAGTTGTATTCATCTGTCTAGCTAAACCATTTGGCCATGAGACGATGACTTAAGCGACAAAGATTTGAAGATTATATCTACATACATGCTTCTAAATCGGCCTGAATTACCGACATATATCATGTATGTATTATTATATGTCAATACACTAATATTATTGTGTAATCAATAATTAAACTATGTTATTATATTATTTTAGTGCATTCGAAGAGTAAGCAAATGCTTCTAACTCGGGACTAACTGCAGCACAGTTGGAAGCATTCACTACTGAAAATATTTAACAGTGCTTTAAGAGAAGGGTTATAGTGGAGAACCCTTATGAGCATTTTAGAGATGTTATTTTAGGCCCGTACAAACTAATTAATTCATTTTCTAACTACATCGTCAATGGATACAGATTCAAGGTTGATGACTTGAATGAAATGACATCAGTTAATTCACTAAAAGAAAAAAGCCCTTCTGCGACTGCCTATCCGTGATCGCGTACGATCGCCAATAGCCATCGGAAATCGAACGTGGTTGCTAATATATGTTGCACGTAATCTGGTCGTTGTGCAGACATTAGAGACCATCTTTAGCGACCGCCATATCCATGACCGATGTCGTCGCTAAGCTGAGTCACCGTAAGTCAAGTGTCGGAGGTGACGTGACCCAAGTTTCAGCGACTAACAATTGAGACCGAAGCGGTCGAGTACACCCTCGAGTCATATACGGTTGCTAAAAATTATTAGCGACCACATGTGGTCGCTAAAAAGTATTAGCGACCACATACGGTCGCGAATGATTAATTTTTAAAAAAAAATTGGCTATTTTTGTTCATATCCCAATTTTTTTTTACCTGGTTCATATCCCAACACACTGCAATATATATAAATAGAACAACATCAATACAAATACATCGATATATATCCATTGATATTTCATATATATATATATATATATATAATCTAATAAAACCAACACAGTAATATAAACATACACTCATATTATGCTCATATATATAAACAAGTACCGTCCGAGTAAAATTCATATACAAATGTCATAACGTACAATATAAACATGCATTTAATTATTCAGTGGGTAAAAACAATAATCAAATATCGATTAACAAGATATAGAAGGAATACAAATGCCTTCACGGAGCAATATCGTCCAGATGGGGCTGTAACAAAAGAATAAAACATATATTATTGAATGTAAGTTAAAAATGCAAAGTAGTACATAAAGCTAAAGTACACAAAGTTAAACAATGAGAAGATTACCTCGGGCTCATCCTGCTGCTGTGCTGCTCTCGCCACTGCATCTGCTAACTCCTCAGGAGTCAGAGACTGCAGATGCCCGCCAAGTGTGAGAATAAGAGTTTGATTCTGACATATTGGTCTCACACAGTCAGCAGGAATGTACGGCGTCAGATGGCAGAAGGACTGAGTAGACTGACTAGCAGAGCTGCTTGTTCCACTGATAGTTGGTCATCGTCATTGTCCTTGGCCTTTGACATAGTTCTTATTCACAACCGACACCCTCTCCCGTAATTCTTGATCAATCGACGGCCGCGGAGTGCCTTTAGGATAACGCTCATTCAAAAGGTTCTTATAAGTGTCCTGTCAGCAGGTAAGAAATTACATAGTTAACAGTAAATATAAAATGCTTAAGAATGACGTAAAAATTTATAAACATATCAAAGTATACCACTATCTGGATAGCCTCAAGAAAACCATCGCGGATGGCCACATATACATCTAGCAAATGGATGGGCTGACCCTGCAATGCCTCCTATAAAATTAATATGCTCATATATTAATAAGTAAACATGTGTGATGTACTAAAACTAAAGCTTTATACTCAATACGTACCCTGGCAGTAATGTAATATAACTATGATATACTGCCGCCCTTATAGGTCCCTTTTGCCTTTTCGCCTGTAAGTACACATGAGGATCTGTTTGAGGAGGCAGTCTTCCATCTCTTTACCCAACCCTCGGTTCTCCACTAGGCACACATATCAGCCCATATGCTCTGTGTGCACCACCAAGGGCTATGCTCATGCATGTACTCCTCACCCTATCCTAGATGGTATATCCCTGCATTATAAAGGGCTTTTTATCTTTCCTTATTTATATTTTTTTTGGTTCGGACGATGCACTTCTACCAGAATAGTGTCTGAATAACTGATGCATGTGCGAAATCCCATCTATACCTCTTCTGTAAATAAAACAAGAATTAATAATATTAAAAAGATGATATTAACATAATCCAACACTATTGATCAATAAAAATTTATTAATTATATTGTGATCAACATTAATAAAAAATTATACCTGAAATTCAGCCTAAACAACATCCTTGTGGGCGATAAGTGAGCTCGCCCATGCAATCACTGGCGTAAGCCAGTTCTGTAAACATAACTGTGAAATGCACTTCATAATTTTGCTTTCACAAAATTTACAACAATATACAACAATTTACATTAAATACGGACATTTTATTATAATAGTTTAAGTAAGTTATATTAGTATATATCTACAATAATTAAAATATAAAATGTTGATATATAAATGTTTAACATACATGTTGTCCGGAGAAGGACGGATCTGTATAAGAATCCAATCATCCGGATTTTTTTGGGCCTTCAGCACTTGATTAGGACCCCTACCCAAGCAGCACTTTCTTGTAGCTGGTTCAAAAGTCATTTGTTAAAACAAATTTGATGATGTTAATACGGTGATAAATTTGACTACATATACAAATAAAATGACAATAATTACAAGTAATCATACGAAATAATTAACTACATATAGTAATAAATGAAAGATACATAAACACATCAATAATACAAAGAATATGTATATATGTATAATTGTATGTACTACAAATAATACTAAACATACATTTTATTTTTTAGTCAGAATCATCTTGTATGCGGTTTAGAGATTCTTAACCATCATCTTCTTCAAATTTAGTGCCAGTGTCAGTCAATAACTCTTCTTCCCTAGTATCAATGTCATCTGGCAGAAGTACTAACTCAGGATCCAATTCATTAGGTTCATCTCCACCCTCTAATTGTATTACTTCATTGTCGTCCTCCACATTTATTGGTGTAGGTCTATGAAGTATCTTACCTTGGTAGAACTCCCCTTCTACTAATTGTACACGACTGCGTGCGGGAGTATGAATTACAACTTGCCAATCTACAGGCGGTCTATCCCTTTTCCTAATATGACTAGGACTGTAGTATACTTGCACTGTTTAAGTTGGCAACACAAATGGTTCGTTGGTGTACGTGGACTTATGGAGGTCAATATCGATGATTCCATGTCGATCGACATGTATCCTTCTTTCTGTATCAAACCAACGACACTTGAACAAATTAATCTGACCCCCGTAAGTGCCTATGTAAGACAAATCTATGATTTCATCCAACTCCCCATAAAAGGCACAACCAAGCTCATTGTAATAATATCCTTGGACACACACTCTATTGTTCGTTATTCTTTTACCATGAGCATATGCCTTTATATGAAATTCAAAACCATTGATCTTGTAACCATTACAACTGACTTGGTCCCTATCTGGGCCCATAATTAGGACTTGTACATTATCTAGAATCGTTCCCTCAGTAAGAGCCTACAAAAACTCTATTACATTAAATGAAGTCCTAAATTAATAGAGTATATATGTCTTGCTTAATATTTTTACCTAGAAAGACTTTGTATGTTCCATAAAATACGGACAAGCCAACTTCCCGTGTGTACTCCATCCAGCTAATATACCATAAGCAGGGATGTAAGACCCCAACTTTTAGGAATAAAAATGAATTTTCTATAAATATCATTTTTTTTAATATTATGGAGTGAATTTGATATAATGTTATAGTTGTGGGTAATATTTATAAATTTTACAAAGTACGTAAGTTGTTATATAATATTCGATTGGTCAGGAAATATTCATTTTAATAGGGAATATTCGTACGACGGCACAATCATTGGTGGACCCCACAACGGAATTATTGTCGGATTGAGAAAATGACAAAAATATTTTTATAAAAATAACGGCGAAAGTTTTATCATTAACTATTGAAACACCCGTTGTTAAAGTACAAGATGTCTGGCGTGATTGCGTAGTAAGCTACGGTATTGATTATTGATGCTTATGTGAGAAGTCACTCGTTTTGTTCAATTATTGCTACTGATAATTGTTGCGATAGTATCTCACGTTATTTGATTCAATTATTGTCGATATTTTATATATTATTAAATCAATAATTGAGATAACAAAGTTATTAATATTATTATTTGCAATATTAACGATGTCTAGAAGTTCTGTCAAGGAGAGGTTTGGTGAGAAATCCTTATTGGAAAGCCCCCTCTTTCCTAGGAACGACCTGGTCAAATAATAGTGTGAATTATAATAATGATGATGAATTTTGTTTTATTATTATTACAAATGTAATAAAATAGAAAACTTTTTATATAAAACAGAATACTTTTTATAAAGTTTTATTTTATTTGATTATAAATAGAATATAATATATTTTATTATGCATAGTATTTGCATAGTGCCTGTGTGAGACCCCAAATTTTATGAATAAAGATTTAAATTTCTCGAAATGTTTTTTCAAAATTATGGTGTGGATTTGAGATAATGTTATAGTTGTGGATAATATTTATAAATTTTGAAAAGTATGCAAATTGTTGTATAATATTCGTTTGGCCGGGGAATATTCTTTTTGTCGGAGAATATCCGTACGACAGCACAATCATTGGTGGACCCCACAATGGAATTATTGTCGGATTGAGAAAACGACAAAAATATTTTTATAAAAATAACAGCGGAAGTTTTACCATTAAAACTGTTGAACTACTCGGTAGTAAAAGTACAGTAATACGCGTGGTTGTATAGTAGCATACGGTATTGATTATTGATGCTTACGTGAGAAGTCACTCAATTTTGTTCAATTATTGCTACAGTAATTGATGCATAGTATCTCACGTTATTTGATTCAATTATTGTCGATATTTTATATATTATTAAATCAATAATTGAGACGACGAAGTTATTAATATTATTATTTGCAATATTAACGATGTCTAGAAGTTCTGCCGATGAAAGGTTTGGTCACCTAATTGCGCACCAATAGGGAGAAATTCTTATTGGAAAGCCCCCTCTTTCCTAGGAACGACCTAGTCGATTAATATTGTGAATTATATTAAAGGTGATAAGTTTTGTTTTATTATTATTATAAATGTAATAAAACAGAAAAAATTTTATATAAAACAAAATACTTTTATAAAGTTATTCGGTAGACAATAATTAGAATATATTATATTTTATTATGCATAGTGTTTTGCATAATGCTGCGTAGTGTTTTGCATAGTAAAATCTTTTTATATAAAATAGAATACTTTTATAAAGTTATTTGTTTTATTAGACAATAATTAGAATATAATATATTTTATTATGCATAGTATTTGCATAGTACTGCATAGTGTTTGTATAGTAAAATATTTTTATATAAAATAGAATACTTTTATAAAGTTAATTATTTTATTAGATTTTAAATAATATATATATATATATTATATTTTATTGCATTGTATCCTTTCTATTTTCCTATAAATAGGATGCTTTGTTAGAATTGAAATCACACCAGAAGTTCAGAGAATTCTTCTTCTATAATCTTTAGCTTATTTCTTTAGAGTTTAAGAAAGCTTTGAGCGTAGTGCAAGTTTTCTTCAAGTATATCCCCGCCCTACCCGTCTGAGTACTCTTCTTTATAAGGTAAGGGATATTATTTGTTGTACTCGTAAGGGGTATTATTTCTTTCGTATTCATGAAGAGAACTTCTGTTATTCCATTTTTTATTATTATGTTAGAATAACTCGCATCATGCCAAGTACCACATACATGGTGAAATTCTTTCATTATTCCATTCTTTATTATTATGTTGGAATAACTTTTATACATCGCAAGTACCGCATACATGGTGAAATTCTTCAATTATTCTATTCTTTATTATTCGCCGAGAATATATCGCATGCAAGCGCGTTTTCGCATGACCGGTTCCATTATTATTATTATTTTGTCGGTAGATATCACATGCGTGCGTTTACGCATGACCTGGTTCCATTCTTTATTATTCTGTTGAGAATAACCTGTTTGTGCGGTCTATCGCATACATGATGAATTCTTCTGTTATTCCATTTTTTGTTATTCTGTTGGAATAAACTATATATGTGGATTACCACATGTATGGTGAATGATCCTTTGTATTGCATTCCTTATTAAATTGTGGAAATGATCTGTCTACGTGGATTACCGCATGGAAGGTGAAAATCCATTTGCAGTTTCATAATTTTTCTGACCCTCAAAAATTCTAGAAAGTCATAATAAAAGCATTAGACTGTTGATTATGATGAAAGTCATAATAAAAGCATTGGACTGATGAAAATCATGGGTATATGTAGTATTAGCAAGTGTTATGATGAGTTATGTTGGTTATTATGTGAAAACATGAAAGTTTCTTAGAAATCACAAAGAGTTGAAAATCAGATTTGTGGTGAAAATGGAACATAAAATTTAATTGGCCATATCTCCTATTATATTTCAAATTTTTGAGTGTGGTCAAGTTCTAAAGTTAGATCTATGAGTTTTCTAACTTATCCAAGTGGAATCACTGGAAAAGGTGTTGTAGATTTTCGTGTGGACTGATTTTAGCAAAGGAGTCAAAAACTGCAAAGTACTAAAAAAGCTACCGCCCATAAATTTAAATGGGCATTTTTTTCTATTACTTAATTTGTGAGAAAAATTTTCGGCCTTTTGGAACATGGAAATATATGGTATAAAGTACCTCCTCATTAAAAAAATGAGCTCATTCCAGACTTAAATGAGCAAGTTATGACCATTTCAATATTTAGGTTTTTTCGACGAAAATGCTATAACAGGAGTTCTATAACTCGATGACCATGAAATTTAAACCGAAGCTCACGTTAACATGTGTAAGATCCTCGCCAAGATTTGGGAATTTACGGAGTTAAACTTGAGGTATCTAATTTCTTAAGGAATTAATTAAAAATTTATTTTTGAAAATACTTAAGAGAGTTGAAAATTTATAAAAAAATAATTGTTGTGTATGAAAATATGTATATATGTTTGGACAAAGGATAGAAAACTAATAAGTTGATTTGGTAATTTTTCATGAAAATGTTTTAGTTTCAAACATGAGTTAAATATATTTTGTGAAGTTGAAGAATTGGTAAATAGAATTTTAGGGCTTGAAAATCCTATATAAGGTATATACAGATTTTTGATGAGTGATTTGATCATTGGTGATGAAATCTTATGAGTATGGCATTTTGAATGATTAAATGCATTATTTGGTAAAGTGTAAACAATTAAATTAAATTGTTTATAAGTTTAAGAAGTGATTAAAATATTTTTATAATATTAACAATATTAGATTATGAGTTATTTAAGTGATGGATAATATTTGGATAAATTTAAAGTCTTTAATATTTATCCTTGTTTTCGTTTGATTAATGATTATATTATTGTCCTCGTCCTCATGCTTATATTGTGATGAAAGTCATCTTAGGCTTACGTGCATAGATGGACTTGGTATGATTATGACCAGGGATTATTCAGTATAATTATGACCGTAATGTAACAAATGATGTGGTAAAAGTCCTCATTGGCATGTAGTTCATTGGTGGACAGTTGTTGGTATGATTATGATAAGGGATTATTCGGTATAATCATGACCATTGATGATTACATGAATATCCTTGGTCGTGGTGTAGAGATGATGTGCTTTATTTATTAAGCTGAGTGTCAGCGATAAAGTTTATGAAAATCTTTTTAAATCATAGAAGATAGTAGATTTTATGCTCTACTTGACTCTTCTAATGGATTGCTTATTCCGCTGCAGTTAAACTTGATGTCTATTGTATTTTATTAGTTTAACATTGTTAAAGACTAATGATAATTTATTATGCATTATCTTAGTCATAATATTTCTAACTGGGCTAGTTGAGCTCACCCTTTCTTGCACTGTTCTCTTCAGGAAATGAGAATATAGCTGGGACGAGTCGGGGAACGGAGTGACGGTCCAGATGATAGCATTAGTAGTCCTCACTATTTTAAATAGTGTGACAATAAATGTAATGACTCCATTGAGTGTGGATATTGTCTAGATGACAATATTCTTATTAAAACTCTCAGTTTATGTTTTGTCGTGTTTTACATGACAGTTGTATTATTAAGTTGTATTTGTATTTTTGTACCATCTATTTGGCTACTCAAGATGGGTGATGTATACCTATTTTGGGGGCGTCATAGTTGGTATCAAAGCTTAGGGATATAATCCCTGGCTGAGATGTGAGATAAGAACTAGGAGAGGAGAGACGGGGAATTCCTTCGCTAGCATGACCTACCTAAGTTTATTTGTTATTTAATTGGTCGGTCAAAGTATATTGATAATATGTGACATGTTAATTAACCCTTGTTTTGTGGCAGTGTTTGAAAATGGCAGCTGAAAATGTTAACAATGGAGTGAATGATACCGTTGATACACCTTTAATCACTAATCAGATTAATGTGATGTAGACGAAGAATAAATCAGAGATATCTATGTGGTGAGTGAAAAACTAATAGTTGCACCCGAGCTAGTTGCAGAGGTAGTAGCTGAGAGTGAGGAAGAAGAGGAACCTGAGGAGAATTTATTAGAAGAATTTTATGATATAAATTTAGAATTACAAAATTATGTTCATGAGTTAGAAGAGCAGGCTGAAGAACAGCAGGCGGTCGTGGAACAAAGAGATGTAAAAATTCAAAATTGTGTTACCCGATATGCGATGCTTGAACAGAAGCACTCTTTGGCAGAGTATAAGATATTAGAGCTGGAATCTGAGAATGCTATGACGATCAAAGTTTTGATGAAAGAAGAAACAACTGAACGAAGGAGAATAGATGATGCATGGGTAAAAGCTGCACGATGCGTAGATATTGTAGAAAAAGGCATCCAATCCAATAAGGCCAAAATAGATGAAATGGATTTTGCTTTTTGGACAGCAATTGGGAGAATCCAATATCGAATTCGGAATTACCCTGTGCAGAGCGGTCAACCCCAATTCGATATGGATCGGAGAATAATGATTCAAATCATGGATCAGGAATGTGACGAAGCAATTAAGGGCGGAATATACTCTATAGCAAGTCAAAATTTGGTAGTTTAAGTGAGAGCATTTATCGAGGAACCCGAACGAAGTTATTACGGATAAGTTAATTATAATCTCTTGTGAAGTCTATACCTTATTCGATACCGATTCTACCCACTCTTTTATTTCACCTAGTTGTGTTCAATGTTTGAACTTGGCTCTTGAGAAATTAAACTTTGACTTATCTGTTGAAACTCTGTTAGGAGAAACCTTTGTTATATTCACTGTTTATAAATCTTGTTTGATTCAAATCGACACTTTCACGTTACCTATCAATCTTATCTCTTTGAAAATACTTGCATTTGATGTGATTTTAGGAATCGATTGGTTAACTACTCATCATGCCAAAATTGATTATTTTCGTGAGGTTGTTAGCTTTCATATTCCTAACCAACCTGTTATGCGAATTCAAGTAATCAAACCACTAAAGTTAATCATTGTCATATCAAGCCATACGTAAAAATCCCCGAGCCTTTCGCTGGTGACTTCCAAGTTTTGGAATACACCGAAGCCAGACTTTCTGTAGGCGACGCCGTGAATGATGATGGCAAGTTGATAGGTATAAATTTCTTGACGTATTTCTAAAGACTTCTTGGCCTACCCCAAAGCGTGAAATCAAATTTTTTACTAACCCCAGTACAAAACCCATTTCTTCAACCCTTAAATATTTCTTCAACCAAAATGAACGTATAATGGGCCAAAGACGTTGGCTTGAGCTGTTGAAGATTACGATAATACCATTCAATATCATTGTGGAAGAGAGAACGTGGTAGCTGACGCGTTAAGTAGAAGATCGTATGCGTTTACGAGTGTGATGTTCTTAACACAAAAACCCATTTCGTATAACTTACAAATGATGAAGATAGAGTTAAAGACTCTAGGGACCCATGTGAAGATAACAAATATACGATTAGAATCGACTCTAATCGATAAAGTTAAAGCCGTTCAAGCTACATACTCAGAGTTGATGAATGTGAAGAAGAAGGTTCAAGAGGGCATTATTCTAGAAGCAAGAATCGACGAAGAGAGGAAATCTCAACCCTGGATTTAATTGGCCCATTTGAAATCCTCGATCTAGTAGGAACTATGGCCTATAGACTCTTTTTACCGCCAAGTATGTCGCGTGTTCATAACGTTTTTCACGTATCCATTTTACGTAAATATGTGGAAGACCCAAACCACATTATTGAGTTAGAACTGGACGAAATAGCGGAAGATTTAACGTATGAAGAGGTTCCTGTTAAAATCTTGGATAAGACAGATCATATTCAACACTCAAAGGTTATACCTAAAGAGTTAGAATCTGAAATGAAGTCAAGGTATCCTCACCTCTCTAAGATACCAGTATGCGTCACGTAAATTTCGGTAAATTTCATAAGGAGGAAGATTGTGAGACCCCAAATTTTATGAATAAAGATTTAAATTTCTCAAAATATTTTTTCAAAATTATGGTGTGGATTAGAGATAATGTTATAGTTGTGGCTAATATTTATAAATTTTGAAAAGTATGCAAGTTGTTGTATAATATTCGTTTGGCTGAGGAATATTCTCTTTGTCGGGGAATATCTGTACGACGACACAATCATTGGTGGACCCCACAACAGAATTATTGTCGGATTGAGAAAACGACAAAAATATTTTTATGAAAATAACGGCGAAAGTTTTACCGTTAAAACTGTTGAACTACTCGGTAGTAAAAGTACAGTAATACGCGTGGTTGCATAGTAGCATACGATATTGATTATTGATGCTTATGTGAGAAGTCACTCAGTTTTGTTCAATTATTGTTACAGTAATTGTTGCATAGTATCTTACGTTATTTGATTCAATTATTGTCGATATTTTATATATTATTAAATCAATAATTGAGATGACGAAGTTATTAATATTATTATTTACAATATTAACGATGTCTAGAAGTTCTGCCAAGGAGAGGTTTGGTCACCTAATTGCACGCCAATAGGGAGAAATCCTTATTGGAAAGCCCCCTCTTTCCTGGGAACGACCTGGTCGATTAATCTTGTGAATTCTAATAAAGGTGATAAGTTTTGTTTTATTATTATTATAAATGTAATAAAACAGAAAACTTTTTATATAAAAATGTAATACTTTTATAAAGTTATTCATTTTATTAGACAATAATTAAAATATATTATATTTTATTATGCATAGTGTGTTTATAGATAGTTTTGCATAGTAAATTTTTTTATATAAAATGTAATACTTTTATAAAGTTATTTATTTTATTAAACAATAATTAGAATATAATATATTTTATTATGCAAAGTGTTTACATAATACTGAAATCTTTTTATATATAGTGTTTGCATAGTAAAATCTTTTTTATAAAATGTAATACTTTTATAAAGTTAATTGTTTTATTAGATTTTTTAAATAATATATATATATATTATATTTTATTTTATCAAGATAGTATCCTTTCTATTTTCCTATAAATAGGATGCTTAGTTAGAATTGAAATCACACCGTAAGTTAGAGAGAATTCTTCTTCTATAATCTTAAGCGTATTTTTTTAGAGTTTAAGAAAGCTTTTTGGCGTAGTGCAAGTTTTCTTCAAGTATATCCTCACTACTACCATTCGGGTCTGTACTACTCTTCTTTATAAGGTAAGGGATATTATTTGTTGTACTCGTAAGGGGTATTATTTCTTTCATATTCATGAAAATAACTTCATTATTCCATTCTTTATTATTATGTTGAATAACTCGCTTATACATAAGTCACCGCATACATGGTAAAAATTCTACGTTATTCCATTCTTTATTATTATGTTGGAATAACTGAAATTGGCGCATCTGAAGTACCACATATATGGTGAAATTCTTCTATTATTCCATTCTTTATTATTCTATCGGAATATCCTGTCTGTGCGTTTTCGCATGACCTGGTTCCATTATTTATTATTCTATCGGAATATCCTGTCTGTGCGTTTATGAATGACCTGGTTCCATTCTTTATTATTCTATTGAGAATAACATGTCTGTACCGTCTATCGCATGAATGGTGAATTCTTCTGTTATTCCATTCCTTATTATTCTGTTGGAATAACCTGTTTATGTGAATTACCACATGCATGGTGAATGATCCTTTGTATTTCATTCCTTATTAAATTATGGAAATGATGCATTTACGTGGATTCTGCGTGGCGGGTGAAAATCGATTTCATATTTTCGTAATTTTTTTCGACCTCAAAAATTCTCGGAAAGTCATAATAAAAGCATTGGACTGTTGATTATGATGAAAATCATAATAAAAGCATTGGACTGTAGTATTAATAAGTGTTATGATGAGTTATGTTGTTTATTATATGAAAACATGAAAGTTTCTTAGAAATCACAAAGAGTTGAAAATCATATTTATGGTGAAAATGGAACATGAAATTTAATTGACCATATCTCCTATTATATTTTTGAATTTTAGGAGTGTGGTCAAGTTCTAGAGTTATATCTATGAGTTTTCTAACTTATCCAAGTGGAATCATTGGAAAAGGTACTGTAGATTTTCATGTGGACTGATTTTAGGAAAGGAGTCAAAAACTGCAAAGTAGCAAAAAGCTACTGCCCATAAATTTTAAAGGGTATTTTCGGCCACTTAATTTATGAGAAAAATTCTGAACTTTTGGGACATGGAAATATATGGTATAAAGTACCTCTTGACCAAAAATGAGCTCATTCCGACTTAAAATGAGCAAGTTATGACCATTTCAATATTTAGGTTTTTTTGACGAAAAACGCTATAACCGGAGTTCTATAACTCTGATGACCATGAAATTTAAACTGGAAGCTCACGTTAACATGTGTAAGATCTTGCCAAGATTTGGGAATTTCTGGAGTTAAACTTGAGGTATCTAATTTCTTAAGGAATTAATTAGAAATTTATTTTTGAAAAATACTTAAGAGAGTTGAAAAATTATAAAAAAATAATTGTTGTGTATGAAATATATGTATATATGTTTGGACAAAGGATAGAAAAATAATAAGTTGATTTGGTAATTTTTCATGAAAATGGTTTAGTTTCAAACATATGAGTTAAATATGTTATGTGAAGTTGAAGAATTGGTAAATAGGATTTTTGGGCTTGAAAATCCTATATAAGGTATATGCAGATTTTTGATGAGTGATTTGATCATTGGTGGTGAAATCTTATGAGTATGGCATTTTTGAATGACTAAATGCATTATTTGGTAAAGTATAAACATTTAAATTAAATTGTTTATAAGTTTAAGAAGTGATTAAAATATTGTTATAATATTAATAATATTAGATTATAAGTTATTTAAGTGATGAATAATATTTGGATAAATTTAAAGTCTTTAATATTTATCCTTGTTTTCGTTTGATTAATGCTTATATTATTGTCATCATCCTCATGCTTATATTGTGATGAAAGTCATCTTTGGCTTACGTGCAGAGATGGACTTGGTATGATTATGACTAGGGATTATTCAGTATAATTATGACCGTAATGTAACGAATGATGTGGTAAAAGTCCTCATTGGCTTGTAGTTCATTTGTGGACAGTTGTTGGTATGATTATGACAATGGATTATTCGGTATAATCATGACCATTGATGATTATATGAATATCCTTGGCCGTGGTGCAGGGATGATGTGGTTTATTTATTGTCGAGTCTCAAATGATAAAGTTTATGAAAATCTTTTTAAATCATAGAAGATAGTAGATTTTATGCACTACTTGACTCTTCTAATGGATTGCTTGTTCCGCTGCAGTTAAACTTGATGTCTATTGTATTTTATCAGTTTAACATTGTTAAAGACTAATGATAATTTATTCTGCATTATCTTAGTCATAATATTTCTTACTGGGCTAGTTGAGCTCACCCTTTCTTTCACTGTTCTCTTCAAATAATGAGAATATAGCTGGGACGAGTCGGGGAACGGAGTGACAGTCCAGATGATAGCATTAGTAGTCCTCACTATTTTAAATAATGTGACAATAAATATAATGAGGACTCCATTGAGTGTGGATATTTTCTAGATGACAATATTCTTATTAAAACTCTCAGTTTATGTTTTGTCGTATTTTACACGACAGTTGTATTATTAAGTTGTATTTGTATTTTTGTACCATGTATTTGGTGACTCAAGATGGGTGATGTATACCTATTTTGGGGGCGTCACAGCCTGTATAGTGTTTTCATAGTAAAATCTTTTTATATAAAATAGAATATTTTTATAAAGTTATTTATTTTATTAGATTTTAAATAAAATATAATATATATATATATATGATACCATGAGGGGGCGGAATGAGAGTTAAGTATGAGGAGAGTGAGTGGCGCGTATAAACAACACAATTTAATTACTAAAACATAAATAATTTTATTGATAACTAAAAATATTTACAAAATTGAAAATTAAAATGACTTACAAATTTACTCAGAACATTGAGAAGAGTAGAAGAAGGGGTTAAGAGAGGTTAACAATGTTTAACAGCGGATAAGTTTCTTAATGAAAATTAAACATAAAGAAGAAACTTAAAGAAGATGATCGGTAAAGTAATTTCTTTCTTTTATTTATAAAAAATTGAGGAAGGGATTACGTATAACCTAGATAAACTGTTAATGGAAGAGAGAAGTATGAAGAACTTCTTCTTCATCTTACTAGAAGAAGGAAGCAACAAGCTTCTTCTTCATTTCTTAGAGAGAAGGCAGAGAGAGGACCTCAGGTGAGGTTTTCTTACAAAAGAAAAGCCTGAGTAACTCTAAACACTTCAAGTTACTTAAATAGAAAACTGAAAAGTAAATTACTATTGAATCACGCAGGATTCACTATTACATTTACTAAAGTAGAAGTACAAAGTAAAAGTAATTTACTTAAAGTAAAAGTAAAAGTAAAAACTTTTTACATTTACATTTACTAAGGTAAAAGTAAAAGCCTTTTACTTAAAGTAAAAGTTGATTGACTGGGGGAAAGAATGATGTTTGTTGTTCGTACGTCTGCTTTCTTTGAAGGTCGATGATGACTTCATGGGGCCATCTTTGTTGACTAATTGGTCCATCTCCTGTCGGTGTCGGAGGGTGCTGTTGATCATCTTCTCAGATGAATCACCATCCCTATACTCTTCAACCCCAAAATTTTTATCTAGGATTTTCCCTTTCACCCCCAAAAATTAGGTTTATAAAGAGAGGAGAAAAAAATTTTCACCGAACAATTTGTCAACATCTTCAAAATTTCATAAATTTTGTAAAAAAATTTGTTTACAAACAAATCAGACTGCGTCTGACACAAAGGATCACTCGATTGGCCTTGATCTATCAGTGAACTCGATCTAAACAGTCTACTTTGTTTTAACTGAGTAATCAAAAATTTGTTCTTTTGGCATTCCGCTTAACTCAAACCCTCTTACCTTATGTAAACACATACCTTTAGATCTAAGGATTCCCTTTGCGTAAACTGCTCCCACTCTGGAGACTTACAACGACATAACGGGACTTATGGTGACTTCTTCATTGTCACTATCTCATGGTACCAAAAGAAAGAGATTTGAAATTTATTCAAGAAGAATCTATTTCCAAATCATTAAATTTATTAAATTGTAAATCCACCCATTTGAATTTCTTAAAGGAAGAAATTAAGTACAAACAAATTCAAGAGAAAATAGAAGAGTTAAGAACTTATTTAAAAGACAACCTTTGTTCTAATTCTCCTAATGCCTTTTGGCATCGGAAGAAGCATGTAGTAAGGCTTCCTAATGCTAAGGAATTCAAAGAACACTTTATTCCTACTAAGGTCAGGCCAATACAAATGAATCACGAACAAATGGAGTTATGTAAAAAGGAGATTAATGATCTTCTTAGTAAAGGTTTAATTAAGCCTAGTAAATCCCCATGGTCATATCCCGCCTTTTATGTCAACAATGAAGTAGAAAAGGAGAGAGGTGTTCCCTGTCTAGTAATCAATTACAAATCATTAAACAATGTCTTAGAATGGATTAGGTACCCTTTACCTAATAAGGATGATGTCATTAATCGGTTGAGTAATGCCACTATCTTCAGTAAGTTTGACCTTAAGTCTGATTTTTGGCAAGTTTCCATTCACCCCGATGATAGGTACAAAACAGCCTTTACAACCTCATTTGGCCATTATGAATGGAATGTTCAGGCATTTGGCCTAAAGAATGCTCCCAGTGAATTTTAGAATATCCTCAATGATATTTTGAATCCTTTCAGTCATTTTGTTGTTATTTACATTGATGATATTCTCATTTTTTCCAATTCCATAGAAGAACACATTAAACATTTGAAATCGTTCTTCAAAATAGTTAAAGATAATGGACTTGTCCTTTCACCTTCCAAATGCAGCTTGTTTCAAGCTAAAGTTCTGTTTCTTGGTTTAAATATTTATCGCGGACTCATACAGCCTATTGACAGAGCTATTCAATTTGCTGACAGATTTCTAGATAAAATTACCAATAAAACCCAACTATAGAGGTTTTTGGGCTCGCTTAATTATATTGGCAAGTTCTATAAAAATCTCAAGAAGATTTGCAAACCTCTCTTTCAGCGTTTGCATGATAATCCTCCCCCTTGGACTGATATTCACACTTCTATCATCCAGCAAGTTAAAAAATATGTCAAAGCATTGCCCTGCCTTGGTATTTCTAATGATGCTGCATTCAAAATTGTTGAAACTGATGACTCAGATATTGGATTCGGAGGCATTCTCAAGCAAAAATTAACCCTCAGTTCTCCCGAACAAATTGTTCGTTTTCATTCCGGTGCATGGAATAGTACACAGTTAAATTACAATACTATTAAAAAAGAAATACTTTCTTTAGTATTATGTATTAACAAATTTTAAAGTGACTTATTAAATCAAAAGTTCTTAATTCGCATTGATTGTAAATCAGCAAAATATGTTTTGGAAAAAGATGTTGAAAACATAGCCTCTAAACATTCATTTGCTAGATGGCAAGCCCTATTGAGTATTTTTGATTTTGAGATTGAGTATATTAAAGGAAGTAACAATTTAATTCTTGATTTTCTCACTCGGGAATTCATCAATACAGGTACTATTCAACAAAAATGAGTATTCGAGGAGCATCATCCTCTCGTGGCCCTGGTCGCCCTACTGGCCCAAGTAACCAACCAAGAGGAACTTTGGTTCCTCACCCAGTTAACCCAGTTTATCAATCCAACAAATTCACAGTCCTTGGGACACATCCCAAGCCTTACAGTTCTGCCTTAACCAGTAAACCAGAACCTGTTGATCCTTTTTGCAGTACGGCTAAGGCCTCTTTTTCAGCTCCCAGTCATCCTCCTTCTGAGCATATTCTTAGATGGGAAAATCACCTATTTTATGTTGAACCCCAAATGAAACTCAAAGATGACCCCATTAAACTTGCCTCCCAGTTCTTCTCTTCTGGATGACACTTCACTCCCCTTACTCCTTATAAATCCCTTGTGTATTATAAGGATATCCTCCTTGAAACAGAGTCAGTAAACATTAAACCCATTTATGCTAATAATGATAAGTCAAAAGTACTCTATCATTCTTTGTATATTAAACAGTTCATTCAGCTTTCTGATTGGGGAAAACATCCCTCTGATCTTATGCAACTCTCTAATCAAGATAACTCTTGCTGTTATTATGATTATATTGAAGCTTGGTATAAGGTCTTCCTTCACCAAAACAAGTCACACAGTCATTCATGGTTTATTCACTTTTACCATAAATTCAAAAGTCAAATCCCTTATTGGTTTGTTCTCTAGAGGTCTAGGCTCGGTTCTACCTATGACCACCTTCCCGATCTTTTGAAAGTTCAACTCAGCCATTTTTGTAATCATAGTAAAAACAATCCGAAATATGATGGTATCCCTGTCATTCTTCAGTTTGTAAGTAAATATAAGATTCCCTGGATTCTTAAATGGCAATATGATGTTCAATCTCCCATAAAAGTAACCGACGCCCACTCCCTCGTCTTTCCCGACTGTTTTTTATCAAATGGTGGGATAAGTTTGACATTAATAGAATTGTTGGTCAGGTTCAAGCAGAATTTCCTGTTATTCCTCCTCCAATTTTACAGGTTTCGGCTATTCAGGCCAATGAGTCTTCTAGTAAACCAAAAGAGTCTAAGTCAAAAGAGTCTAGAGTTAGTCCCACTGGTTCAGCTTGTTCCCATGGCATTTCCAATATCAAAAACTTTTCGAGTAAAGAATTAAAGTTAATTGCTCAAGCATTGAATGAAAGAATTGATGAATTACATGAAGAAGCCTCTACATGTTCTTCATCCTCCTCCAAGAATGCTTTTACCAGTAAATTCGAGGATGATGATGACCCTTATGGCACCATCAACCTACAGGATGCTCAGGACCCATTTTCCTGACATCCTAGTCATATGCAACTGTTCCCAGTCATATGCACCTACTCCTGCAGCCGGTTAGTCAAAAGATGCTCTCCACCGAAAGCAGTCCTTGGCCACATGCGCATACCCCTGCTTTTCACCAAAAGCATCCACTCAGTCAAAATGTTTTGGCCACTTTTTCAAAAGTTGCCAAAAGCATCTGTGAATAGTAAAAAAGTCAACACTGTTTTATTGTTCATCAATAGTAATTTTTGTCTGTAATCATTTACTTTTGTAATAGTAACTTTGTAATAGTTCTTTCCTTATTCTATAAAAAGAAACTGAACTTAGTTATTGAGGCAGACTTTGAAAGACTTTGAGTTCCTTCTCAGATGAATCTTTAGCCTCTACCGTTGTTAACCTCTCTTAACCCCTTCTTCCCCTCTTCTCAATGTTCTGAGTAAATTTGTAAGTTATTTTAATTTTCAGTTTTGTAAATATTTTCAGTTATTAATAAAATTATTTATGTTTTAGTAATTAAATTGTGTTGTTTATATGCGCCACTCACTCTCCTCATACTTAACTCTCATTCTGCCCCCTCATAATGAAGAAGTCACTATTTGTGCTGACAATTGCAATGAGAAGTGTTGTAATTAAACATTTTGTTGGCACTCCCAGTAATGCCCCCTCATGGTATCAGAGCCAAGTTATTTTTGTTCTAGTTGCCAGTAAGATCTCAGTAATCTATCCATCTATTTATTATTTTCAAAATTTCTATTTTACTCTTGTTCCGAAGTCACCTAACTTACTGTAGTCCACCATGTTTGCGTCTAACCTTTGTAAGTCTCTTGGGTGAGCAGTGCCTGGTTAAAGAACATAGGTATGAGTCTGCTTAAGGTAAGAGGGTATGAATGGAAGAATAGTGAGTGAAATTTTATTTTGAATTTAGTAAAGGATGAGTAGATTGTTCAGATCTAACTCCTCAGCTAGTAACTGGACAACTTTGCCCCCACTCCCTGACATAGTTAACCAAGAAACACACAGTTATGAAAACATTAGTCAAGCTTTACACAATTAGAACATACCCAGGGTTTCCCCCAAAGAAATTTATCAGTCAATCTTTTTAGACAATTTAAAAACTGATTATAATGTAAAAACAGTTGAAAAGGTCTATGCAATTAACAAAGAATACGAAAATTGTAGTCTTTTATCTCTAGATGTTATTAAAAAACATAGAAAAAGGGTTATAATTTCATCCATATTGGTTTAGTTCAAGTTGCAGTTAAACCATTGAACATTAAAGGAATAAATTCAAGTATCTACCTCTATCTTAGAGATGCTAGATTCTTGAATTATTATCCTAGTATGATCGGTGCTATGGAATCAAGTCTGCACAATGGACCTATCCATTTCAATTGCTTTCCTGATTTCACATTAAGCCTAAGTGATCAACATTTATTAAAAGCTCTGACATTAAACATTAAAACTGCTGGAGAAATTACTCATATGATTGAGGGTTCTCATCCCATAGCTTTGATTTACAGGATTTATTATAAGACTATGAAAACGAACTTAAACGTTCATGCTCTTAATAAAAGTCCTAAAGATCAAACTGTATTAATTCAAAGTTCAACTAGTGATGCTAATATTCAGATCCCGAGAACCATCCTCTGGAAGGATATTATGTTACCTAGTCAATGGACTTTACCTAGTGAAATACCTCAACAACCTGTAGTTAACAACTTGTTAAATATTGAAAATGTTAAACAATTTTTTGATGGAACAGTCAAGAAAAGTTTTGAGCGTACTAGAAGGCCAGTTATTATAGAAGATTTTACTAGTTCTTCAGCACCTTCAGTTCACACCTGAAGAGATACTGAAGTACTTAGTAACCCTTCTATTAGGGATATTAAATTAAAAGGTATCCTTAATCAAGGTCAAGCTAGTCACCCTTGTTATACTCAAAAGGACCCTACAGAAGAGGAAGGCTCTTCCTCTCCTACCCCTTCTAAGTATCCTACTCAATCAGATTTTGAGATTCCGATTAATAATCAATTAAGAGTTATTAAAAAAGAGTTCAAATTAATTGGGACAATCTTGTTAAAGATTTTAATTCCAAATCTAATAAAGAAAAAAGACATTTATTCAGATCTAATCATTCAACAGAAAAAGAGCGCGATAAAATTGTTAATAGATGGAAACGATTTATTAACAGTGAAAAGATAAACATTACTTTTTACAATTGGTATAATCAATATCAGGGTAAATGTAATGTTATAACTAAAATATAATGAACTAAAGAAGATAAATCAAAAGTTTCTTCTAGTCATCTCCCGCTAGAAACTGTCCTACTTCCAGTTAAAAATACATCTGTTGTTGCCAGTCCTTTTAAGATTTCGGATGGTAATAAAGATGATAAAAAATTTATTGAACAATTAAATTTCAGTAACCAATATCTAGCAACGGTAGGAAGACATCTAGATAGAATTGAAGAAAGATTTGAAGAAACCACTGTTAAAAAACCTGATTCAAAAATCGAACAGCCTTTGTTAAAATTATCTGAAAATAGAAGTAAACTAGGTTTACCTAATAAGGATGGTGAAATTACTCGTGCGATTGATAAATTATTTAAAAAATTAAAAATTGAACCTGAATCAATTGGCACAATAGCAATCATTGATCATGTTGAAAGTGACAATGAAAGACATAGCTAGTTAGATCATTCTGATACTGTTTCATCTCAGATTTTAATGATCAATTAAATAAATTAATGGTTAAAAACACTAGTATAACCAGGAATTGGTATTCTAGACCTACTCCTCCGGATCTACAATTCAAAGAGAGAAATCTGGATAAACAATTCTCTGTTTCATCCAATAAAATTTGTGAATGGAATATAGATGGTTTCAGTGAACAAGAGATTTTAAACAAGTTAAATCACATGTCTATGGTAGCAAATAGCTATATAACCAAATTCAACAATTTGACTCAGCCAGATATTGTTGAGTTAATAGCTAGTGGATTCACTGGTATTCTCAGATCTTAGTGGGAAAAACACCTCATTGAAGATACTAGATTATCAATTATTCATGCTATCTAGTTAGATGATGACGGCAACCCCATCTTTGATGAAGATGTTGGCATTGGTCCGCCTGATGGAGTCAATACTTTAATATTTACCATAATTAAACATTTTGTTGGCACTCCCAGTAATATTACTGAGAGAATCCATGATCAGCTAAGTAATCTCACTTGTCCCACTTTAAGTGATTTTAGATGGTACAAAGATGTATTTACCTCTCGAGTTATGTTGCGAAATGATAGCAATAAACCATTCTGGAAAGAAAAATTCATCAATGATTTACCTTCATTATTCGCTCATAAAGTTAGAGAAGAGCTAAGTAAAAACTTAGGATATATTGATTATGATAACCTAACTTATGGTGACATAATCAGTTATATTCAAAAAATTGGATTAAAAATGTGTATTGATTTTAAATTAGCCAAGCAAGATAGTAAAGACAAGAAAAAAGCTAAGTATGAATTAAGAACCTTCTGTGAACAATATGGTTTACCACCAGTTACTCCCTCTAGAAGAAAGAAATTGCATAAACATATTGATCATCATAGAAGTCACAGGCATCATAAACACAAACGCAGTCATAAAAAGAATAATAATCAAGACGATTATTATACTAAACCCAAACCCACAAATAAAAAATACAATAAAAAATCTAAAAAATTTGATAAAAGTAAAATTGTTTGCCACAATTGTGGGTAGAAAGGGCACTACAAAAACGAGTGCAAAATAAAACAAAAATTATCTCAGCTAAATGTTTCTAGTGAAGATACTGAACAACTATTAGAATTAATGAGGATAGAGAACAACATCAGTAATGATGAAGGTTCTGATATTCCTTATTCCTTTAATAGCAAAGACTAGTAATAATGAAGCAGATAGTGACAATGAAGAAGTTACTATTTGTCTTGATAATTGCAAATGAAATGTTGTAATAAAAGAGTTAATGTAATCACTAAAGAGGATGAAGAAAGTTCTTTGCTAATCGACTTAATTAATAAGATTTCTGATCCAGAGTTAAAAACTCAATACACTAAACAATTAAAAGATTTATTAACCAAAGATAATAGAGTTAATAATAAGATCATTAAAGCTAAAGAAAAACCAATATTTAGCCTTAATAAAACCCTCGAAAGATTTAAAACTCCAGTTAAGGAAGTTACCCTTCCAGAATTAAATCAAGAAGTTAATAAATTAAAAAGAGATATTTCTAATTTAAAGTTAGATGTTTCTAATCTAAGAAAAGAAATTGAAGACAAGAAATCTGATCTTCAAGTTCATGATTTCTCCTCTAGTGATGAAGGTCACGATGAGCCAGAATCATCAGGAACTAAAGAAGAGCCAGATCTTTTTGTTCAAGGTCTTTCTCTTAAAAGAATTAAAGATATTACCATTCAGAAATGGTATATTTCAATTAACTTGGTTATTGATAAAACCTTTTCATTACAACTTCCTGCCTTAGTTGATACTGGCGCGGATTTGAATTATATTCAAGAAGGTTTGATCCCTACCAAGTACTATAGGAAGACTAATGAAAAATTAAACTTCAAATTTAATGGTAATAAATGAAAATAAAATATAAACTGCCTAATGTTCATATCTGTCAAGATAGTATGTGTTTTAAAACATCATTTGTTTTAATCCGTAATCTTACTGATAAGATCATCCTATGGTTACCGTTTATATATTTACTATACCCTTTTACTACCAGTAATGAAGGATTAAGTTGTAAACATTTAGGAAAAAGAATAATATTTAAATTTCTTATTAAACCAAAAGAAAGAGATTTAAAATTTATTCAAGAAGAATCTATTTCCAAATCATTAAAATTATTAAATTATAAATCCACCCATTTGAATTTCTTAAAGGAAGAAATTAAGTACAAACGAACTGAAGAACAACTGCAGAATAAAGAAGTTCAAGAGAAAATAAAAGAGTTAAGAACTTATTTAAAAGACAACCTTTGTTCTGATTCTCCTAATGCCTTTTGGCATCGGAAGAAGCATGTAGTAAGGCTTCCTTATGCTAATGAATTCAAAGAACACTTGATTCCTACTAAGGCTAGGCCGATACAAAAGAATCACGAACAAATGGAGTTATGTAAAAAGGAGATTAATGATCTTCTTAGTAAAGGTTTAATTAAGCCTAGTAAATCCCCATGGTCATGTCCCACCTTTTATGTCAACAATGAAGCAAAAAAGGAGAGAGGTGTTCCCCGTCTAGTAATCAATTACAAACCATTAAACAAGGTCTGAGAATGGATTAGGTACCCTTTACCTAATAAGGATGACCTCATTAATCGGTTAAGTAATGTCACTATCTTCAGTAAGTTTGACCTTAAGTCCGGTTTCGCAAGTTGCCATTCACCCCGATGATAGGTATAAAATAGCCTTTACTACCCCATTTGGTCATTATGAATGGAATGTTCCAGCATTTGGCCTAAAAAATGCCCCAAAGTGAATTTTAGAATATTCTCAATGACATTTTGAATCCTTTCGGTCATTTTATTGTTGTCGTTTACATTGATGATATTCTCATTTTTCCAATTCCATTGAAGAACACATTAAACATTTGAAATCGATCTTCAAAAGCAGTTAAAGATAATGGACTTGTCTTTTTCCCTTCAAATGCATCTTGTTTCAAGCTAAAGTTTGATTTCTTGGTTTAAATATTTATCGTGGACTCATACAACCTATTGATGAGAGCTATTCATTTTGGTCGATGATTCGAGATAAAATTACCAATAAAACCCAACTACAGAGGTTTCTGGGTTCGCTCAATTATATTGGGAAGTTCTATAAAAAACCTCAGGAAGATTTACAAACCTCTCTTTCAGCGTTTGCAAGACAATCCTCTCCCTCTGACTGACATTCACACTTCTGTCGTCCAGCAAGTTAAAAAATATTTCAAGGCATTGCCCTGCCTTGGTATTTCTAACGATGTTGCATTCAAAATTGTTGAAACTGATGCCTCAGATATTGGATTCGGAGGCATTCTCAAGCAAAAATTAACCCTCAGTTCTCCCGAACAAATTGTTCATTTTCATTCCGGTGCATGGAATAGTACACAGTTAAATTACAGCACTATTAAAAAAGAAATACTTTCTTTAGTATTATGTATTAACAAATTATAAAGTGACTTATTAAATCAAAAGTTCTTGATTCGCATTTATTGCAAATCAGAAAAATATGTTTTGGAAAAAGATGTTAAAAACATAGCCTCTAAACATTCCTTTGCTAGATGGCAAGCCCTATTGAGTATTTTTGATTTTGAGATTGAGTATATTAAAGGAAGTAACAATTCAATTCCTGATTTTCTCACTCGGGAATTCATCAATACAGGTACTATTCAACAAAAATGAGTATTCGAGGAGCATCACCCTCTCGTAGCCCGGGTCGCCCTACTGTCCCAAGTAACCAACAAAGAGGAACTTTGGTTCCTCATCTAGTTAGCCCAGTTTATCAATCCATCAAATTCACAGTCCTTGGGACACTTCCCAAGCCTTACAATTCTGCCTTAACCAGTTGACCCTTTTTGCAGTCCGGCTAAGGCCACTTTTTTAGCTCCCAGTCATCCTCCTTCTGAGTATATGTTTACATGGGAAAATCACCTATTTTATGTTGAACCCCAAATGAAACCCAAAGATAACCCCATTAAACTTGCCTCCCAGTTCTTCCCTTCTGGATGGCACTTCACTCCCCTAGCTCCTTATAAATCCCTTGTGTATTATAAGGATATCCTCCTTGAAACAGAGTCAGTAAACATTAAACCTATTTATGCTAATAATGATAAGTCAAAAGTACTCTATCATTCTTTTTATATTAAACAGATCATTCAGCTTTCTGATTGGGGAAAACATCCCTCTAATATTATGCAGCTCTCTAATCAAGATAACTGTTACTGTTATTATGATTATATTGAAGCTTGGTATAAGGTCTTCCTTCACCAAAACGAGTAACATAGTCATTCATGGTTTATTCACTTTTACCATAAATTCAAAAGTCAAATCCCTTATTTATTCATTCTCTAGTGGTCTAGCCTCGGTTCTACCTACGACCTCCTTCCTGATCTTTTGAAAGTTCAACTCAGTCATTTTTGTAATCATAGTAAAAACAATCCGAAATATGACGGTATCCCTGTCATTCTTTAGTTTGTAAGTAAATATAAGATTCCCTGGATTCTTAAATGGCAATATGATGTTCAATCTCCCACTAAAGTAACCGACGCTAAAGATAAAAAATTTACTTTTTGGTCTCTTATACCACCGTCGACCCACTCCCTCATCTTTCCCGACTGTTTTTTATCAAATGGTGGGATAAGTTTGACTTTAATAGAATTGTTGGTCAGGTTCAAGCAGAATTTCATGTTGTTCCTCCTCTAGTTTTACAGGTTTCGGCTATTCCGGGCAATGAGTCTTCTAATAAACCAAAAGAGTCTAAGTCAAAAGAGTCTAGAGTTAGTCCCACTGGTTCAGCTTGTTCTCATGGCATTTCCAATATCAAAAACTATTCCAGTAAAGAATTAAAGTTAATTGCTCAAGCATTGAATGAAAGAATTAATAAATTACATGAAGAAGCCTCTGAACGTTCTTCATCCTCCTCCAAGAATGCTTCTACCAGTAAATTCGAGGATGATGATGACCCCTATGGCACCATCGACCTACAGGATGCTAAGGACCCATTTGCCTGACATCCCAGTCACATGCACCTGCTCCTGCAGTCGGTTAGTCAAAAGATGCTCTCCACCGAAAGCAGTCCTTGGCCACATGTGCATGCCCCTGCTTTTCACCAAAAACATCCACTCAGTCAAAATGTTTCGGCCACTATTTCAAAAGTTTCCAAAAGCATCTGTGAATAGTAAAAAAGTTAGCATTGTTTTACTGTTCATCAGTAGTAATTTTTATCTGTAATCATTTACTTTTGTAATAGTAACTTTGTAATAGTTCTTTCCTTATTCTATAAAAGGAAACTGAACTTAGTTATTGAGGCAGACTTTGAAAGACTCTGAGTTCCTTCTCAGATGAATCTTTAGCCTCTACCGCTGTTAACCACTCTTAACCCCTTCTTCTACTATTCTCAATGTTCTGAGTAAATTTATAAGTCATTTTAATTTTCAGTTTTGCAAATATTTTCAGTTATCAATAAAATTATTTATGTTTCAGTAATTAAATTATGTTGTTTATATGTGCTACTCACTCTCCTCATACTTAACTCTCATCCCGCCCCCTCATGGTTTATACGCGCCACTCACTCTCCTCATACTTAACTATCATTCGTATATATATATATATATATATATATATATATATATATATAATATAAATAGAATATATTATATTATATTTTATTGCATAGTATCCTTTCCATTCTCCTATAAATAGGATTTGTTATTCCATTCTTTATTATTCATTGGAATAACCCACATGCATGCGGTTTATCGTATGCACGGTGAATTGGGTTGTTATTCCATTCTTTATTATTACATTGGAACATCACATCGTGTGGATTATGCATGACTGTGTTCCATTCTTTATTATTCTGTTGGAATATCACATGCATGCGGATTACGCATGACCGGTTCCATTCTTTATTATTCATTTGAATAACACATACATGTGGATTACCGCATGCATGGTGAATCCTTTGTATTCATTCCTTATTAAACTATGGAAATGATTTGTCTACGTGGATAACCGCATGGCAGGCAAAAATCCATTTGCAGTTTCATATATTCTATTATACTCAGTTGGTTGAAGTTTTGGCTTCTATACTCCATGAAATAAGTAGAATATCCTTGATATTTGCGCTTCATCCAGTATCTTTTCATGGAAATATTCTTCTGAGCATTCTTGAATTTTACTCCACAAAGCAGTATCATGTTGACAATTTGGATATTATTGAGTTCAGGATAAATTAACTTATAAATCTTTAAAATTTATTCTTGAACTTGTTTTATTGAATTATTATGTCATTGTCATCATCCTCGTGTTTATATTATGTTGAAAGTCATTTGTGGCCTGTAGTGCATAGATGGACTTGGTATGATTATAACCAAGGATTATTCGGTATAATCATGACCGTAAAGTTACAAATGATGTGGTAAAAATCCTCATTGTCCCGTAGTGCATTGATGGACAGTTGTTGACATGATCATGACCATTAATGAAAACACGAATATCCTTGGCCCGTAGTGTATGGATAATTTGTGGTCGTGATACTAATGAATATCCTTTGCCGTAATGCAGGGATGATGTGAATTATTTATTAAGCTGAGTCTCAGTGATAAAAGTGATGAAAAACCTTTTAAATCATAGAAGATAGTAGATTTTATTCTCTACTTGACTCTTCTAATAGATTGCTTGTTCTATTATGATTAAACTTGATGTTTGTTATATTTTATCAGTTTAACACTGTTGAAGACTAATGATAAATTATTCTGATTTATCTTAGTCATAATATTTCTTACTGGGCTAGTTGAGCTCACCCTTTCGCTTTCATTGTTCTCTTCAGGAAATGAGAACGTAGCAGGGAATAGTCGAGGAAAGAGTGACGGTCGGATGATGGCATTAGTAGTCCTCACTATTCTATGAAATAGTGTGATAATAATTGTATTGATGACTTATTTTGAGTTTGAATACTGTCCAGAAGACAATATTTGTATTAAAACTCACAGCTCATGTTGTATATTTAAGGTTGTATTTGTATTTTGTACCATGTATTTGGTGACTCAGAATAGGTGATGTATACCTATTTTGGGGGCGTCATAGTTGGTATCAAAGCTTAGGGATATGATCCCTGGCTGAGATGTGAGACAAGAACTAGAATGGGAGAGATGGGGAATTCCTTTGCTAGTATAACCTACCTAAGTTTATTTGGTATTTAATTGGTCGGTCAGAGTATAGGGATAATATATTATATGTTAATTAACCCTTGTTTTGTGACAGTATTTGAAAATGACATCGGAGAATGTTGAGAATAGCAATGGAGCACAGGAGACCGTTGAGTCTCCACAGATTAATTTATCAGGATAATGTTCATCAGGAAGGCGACAATCCTCATTCAAACAACAACACTGACCAAATGATGAACGATGGAATGTTCAGAGGCTTTATGCAATTCATGCAACATTAGGCAAGAGCGGCTCCTGTCCAAAATGTAGGTGGAAACACTGGCAACTCTCGGACGGCCACCGCTAAGAAGTTCAAGGAACTGGGACCACCGGAGTTTTTTGGAGAGCCAAAACCACTTAAGGCGGAGACGTGGATAAAGTAGATCTGCAAGATATTTGATGTCTTGGGATGCTCCAAGGAGCAAAAGGTTCCCTTTGACACCTTCATGTTGCGAGCAGAGGCAGATTACTGGTGGGAATCTGTAAAGCGTACTCAACCTGCCGCACTAAAGATGACTTGGGAGAAGTTCCAAGAATTGTTCAACGACAAGTACTTTCCCGAAAGTATTCGTCACATGAAAAAGGTAGAGTTCATCTGAAAGTAGTATGCACACAAGCCAATCATGTTTGATGATAAAGCATATACTTTGTAACAATCTTATTCATTTATTAATAAAAAGTATTAATTTATTAAAGGCTTTTAATTATCTACATGATGTTGTTTTATAATATGTGATAAACCCATAGTTTTAAGCAATGCTTTTAGAATAATGATGATGATCATTCTAATGAGATCTAAATTCTTTGAAAGCTTAAAACTAAAATAGTTCCCAATCGTTGGATTACTAAATTGGGGATTAGTGAATCCGGATAGATTGGTACATACGTTGCTTGCTCATTGGATGAGGATGATTGATCTCATGATCATTTGTGTGGAGACACTAAAGCAAGTATGTAGGTGCTTATTAGAGAATAAGTTCACTGAACGTGGCTCGCTAAGGAATATCTAATGGAGTTTTATTTGCCTGTCAATAGGAATTCCTGTAGTGATAGTAGTACAAGTGATCCTTGGACTTGAGATCATCATAGTATCTTGTGTATGATGAGTTATACTTTGACTTATTCCTTAAGACCCTTAGGGTATATCAAAGGTATGCTTGGGTATAATAAGTTGTACATGGAGATAATGTATGATCAATAAAGAATCTACCACTTCTAATAAAAGAAGAGAAATGTCCTATGTGATTCGATAAATGACAACCCAGTAGTCCTTGGCCAAGGCAGAATGAAATTAGAAAGGAGTTTCTAATTTGCATTATTTGGAGTTGTGCATTTAAGGATCGAAATACATATAATTAAATAAAATAAGACTTGACAGTAATTCCATGTCTTATATTTAATTGGGACATTGTATGGTGGAAGGATTGAATTTATTTGCAGTAACTATTTACTCAAAGGTTCTTTAATGATTAATGTTGAAATCTATATTATACGGAAAGTCGTTGATCGCTAGGAGGCTTATCCCTATTGTAGAATAAATATTATTTATTTAAATAAATTAATTATTTAATTTATTTATTTAAATAAGATTAGAATTGTTCTAATTGATTTATTCACAATAGGTTTGATATGGAGAACCTAAAGGGTCACACCATAAAAGGAAGAATAAGTATTTAAGAAGTTAATGGCATAATCGTAATAATATGTTAAGTATATTTAATTTAATCTATGGTGATAGAATAAATTAAATAGCTTAATATTTATTATTTAATATTTTAGAAATATTAAATATAAATTAATAAGAGGAGTCTTATTAATATTATTACAATTATTATTATTTTAATTTCTAAAAGAGTTTAGGAATTAATTTAATATAAGTACTCTCATTTATTCCTAATTGGATTAGGAAGGAAAATTAGTTAAAAGAGTTTAATTAATTATCCCTAATAAGATTAGGGAGCTTAATTAATTAAAAGAATTTAATTAATTAAATAAAACTCAATTCCTTAATTGTTAAGATGGGTTGCCCACATCTATAAATAAGAGGAGTCTTATTATGGGTGGTGGGGGTTGTTGACTTTTACAACATACGACATAATTCCAATTTGTTGGAGAGTACCCTTTTCTATAGAGATAGAAAACTAGGGTTTGAGCCAATACCCCTTCTTCTTGAATTTTCTTCTTCCTTGGTGGATCACCTCTAGAGGCCAAACATTTGGGTGGCTAACGTTGATCAAAGGAAGGAACCAAACCCGGTGGATTCAAGTTGAACACGAAAAGGATTGGAGGTGAACTTGTAACTGAGGAAGCTCGATCTTCAAGGGTATGATTCTTATTCGTTATCTTTTTCGTTTAATTAATAATTGTGCATAAAGGGTGATCCGGGTATATGGTTTGTAATTTTTTTTTTAAACTCTGATTTTACTCGCTTCCGCATTTTTTTGCAATTTGATTGCGTTCAAGAATATTACAAACCTAACATCATCAAGCTGGAGCAAAACAACATGACCGTGTCGCAGTACGAAGCCAAGTTTGCCGAGGTGTCCCAATTTGCGTCCCATTTGGTTGATAATGAGGAGAGAATGACGCGAATGTTTCTAAGAGGTTTGAAACCCGAGATACGTCAATATCTTATCTCTCATAAAATGTGTTTGTATTCAGATGTTGTTAATAGGGCTCAGTTATTGGAGCGCGATAATGAGTCAACCCAACCAAAAGAGAGCAGCCCGCAAAATGATAATACCAGTGATAGCAGTCATCGAAGCGGTGACAATAAGCGTGGAGGGAATCAACATGCCAGAAATGGTAAATACTTCAATGGGAATCATGGCCAAAACAATAAGAATGGACATTTCAAAAAGAGGAGATTCAACAATGATGGAAAGATGTCAGCATCAGCACCCGTTGTTAAGGAAGGAGAACGACCACCTATCATATGCTTCAAATGCGGAGGGGAGGGACATATCAGTCCAAACTGTACGCAGCAGTCCAAAACGTGTTACAATTGTGGAAGAGAATGTCACTTAGCTCGATTTTGTCATTCAGGGAAGGCAAGTTCAGCTGGGATGGAGGCACCAAAGGTCTTCCCAGAAAAGTCAAAGCCGGTAGTTCAAGGAAGAGCGTTTATTGTGACCTCCCAGAAAGCAAGGAACCCGAACGAGGTCATCACGGGTAAGCTTATCATAAACTCTAGCAAAGTCTATACCTTATTTGTTACAGGTTCAACCCATGCTTCTATTTCTCCTACTTGCGCTCAACGTTTAAATTTGACTCCGGAGAAATTAGACTTTGACTTATCTGTTGAAACTCCGTTAGGAGAAACCTTCATTACATCCACTATTTATAAGTCTTGTTTAGTTCAAATCGGCACCCACACGTTACCTGTCGATCTTATTTCTTTGAAAATACTTGCATTTGATGTGATTCTAGGGATTGATTGGTTAACTACTCATCATGCAAAAATTGATTATTTTCGTAAGGTTGTTAGCTTTCATATTCCTAACCAACCTATTATACGAATTCAAGCAACCAAACCATTAAAATCAATCACTGTCATCTCAAGCCATAAAGCTATTCGTTTATTGAAAAATGGATGTCAAGCTTTCTTAGCTCATGTCACGGATCTAAACAAAAAATACGCCGTTTTGAATGATATTTCTATTGTTAATAAATTTCCGACGTATTCTCGAAGAACTTCTTGGCTTACCCCAGAAAGCGTGAAATTGAATTTTGTATCAACCTTGAACCTGGTACAAAACCCATTTCCAAAGCCCCATATCGAATGGCTCCTATTGAACTTCAGGAGTTAAAGACCCAGCTGCAAGAATTGTTAGACATCGATTTCATTCATCCTAGTACTTCTCCTTGGGGTGCTCCTATTTTATTCGTGAAGAAGAAAGATGGGAGTATGCGACTTTGTATTGATTATCGGGAGTTGAACCATGTCACTATCAAAAATAGATATCCATTGCCTCACATTGATGACATGTTTGACCAGTTGTAAGGCCCCAAATTCTTTTCAAAGATTGATCTTCATTCCGGATATCACCAATTGAAGATTAGAACCGATGACATTCCAAAGATGGCTTTCAAAACTCGGTACGGGCATTATGAATTCCTAGTCATGTCCTTTGGATTGACTAATGCTCCTGCTACCTTCATGGATATGATGAACCGAGTATTCAAGGAATATTTGGATCACTTTGTGGTCCTCTTTATTGATGACATCCTTATTTATTCCAAAAGTCGTGAAGATCATGAGCAACACTTGAGGCTGATACTCCAAAAGTTTCGTGAAAACAAGCTTTATGACAAGTTGAAGAAATACGAGTTCTGGCTGGAGGAAGTAGCATTCCTTGGGCACGTAGTATCAAGTCATGGAATATCTATTGATCTTTAAAGAAAGATTGAAGCTATTCAAAGCTGGGAGCAACCTAAATCAGTGACCAAAGTACGTAGCTTTCTCGGCTTAGCTGGTTATTATCAGAGATTCGTAGAAGGGTTTTCTCGAATCACAACTCCATTAACTCATCTGACTCAGAAAGATACAAAGTTCAGTTGGAGTGAAGAATGTGAGAAGAGTTTTCATGAACTCAAGAGGAGACTCATTTCAAAGACCTGCTCGACAATACCATCTCGCCTCGGAGGATTTGTCATCTACAGTGATGCTTCGGGCAAAGGGTTAGGATGTGTTCTCATGCAACATGGGAAAGTCATAGCCTATGCCTCACAACAACTCAAAGAATATGAGAGGAATTATCCCACTCATGATCTAGAGTTGGCAGCAGTAGTTTTTGCACTAAAGATGTGGAGGCATTACTTGTATGGGGAGAAAGTGCAGATCTTTACGGATCATAAAAGCCTCAAATATTTCTTCACTCAAAAGGAACTCAACATGCGACAACGATGTTGGCTTGAACTGTTGAAAGATTATAATCATACCATCCAATACCACCCTGGAAAAGCGAACGTGGTAGCTGACGCATTGAGTGGAAGATCATATGCGGGTATGAGTGCAATATTGTCAACGCAAAGGCCCATTTTGTATGACTTACAAAGGATGGAGATAGAGTTAAAGACTCCAGGGACCCATGTGATGATGGCGAATATACGAGTAGAACCGAGTTTAATCGATAAAGTTAAAGTTGCTCAAGCTACAGACCTAGAGTTGATGCGTATGAGGAAGAAAATACAAGAAGGTGCTATGCCGGAAGCAAGAATCGATGAAGAAGGAATACTTTGAGTTAACTCCAGACTTTGTGTTCCTAACGACCCTGATTTAAAGTATAAAATCATGATTGAGGCGCACAACATGCCGTTTGCAATCCATCCTGGGAGTACCAAAATGTATCATGATCTTCGACATACATTTTGGTGGAACAATATGAAGAGAGAGATAGCGGAATTCATCTCAAGGTGTTTAACTTGTCAACGAGTCAAGGCGGAGTATCAAGTACCTAAGGGTCCATTGCAACCACTTGAAATTCCAGAATGGAAGTGGGAGCACATTACCATGGATTTCGTTACTGGTCTTCCCAAGGTTTCTCAAGGCATAGATGTAATTTGGATCATTGTTGATAGATTGACCAAGTCTGCTCACTTCTTACCTATACGAGAAACTTATACACTTGAACGCCTTGCTCGTATGTACATAAACGAGGTTGTAAGATTGCATGGTATGCCAGTATCCATAGTTTTTGATCGAGACCCAAGATTCACTTTAAGATTTTGGGTTAGTTTGCAAAAAGCTATGGGCATGGTATGCCACTATTCAAACTCTTGAAGATTTTTTAAGACTCTGTGTCCTTGACTTCAAGGGAAGTTGGGACAAGTTCTTACCATTGGTGGAGTTTTCCTACAACAACAGCTATCAAGAAAGTATTGGCATGGCTCCATTCGAAGTGTTGTATAGAAGAAAGTGTCGTTCTCCAGTATGTTGGGATGAGGTGGGTGAAGCAACGTTGTTGGGACTGGAGTTGGTACGTATGACTACGAAAAAGATTCAAACGATCCTGCAATGTATAAAAATCTCACAAGATCGACAAAAGAGTTAGGCTGATCTTCATCGAAAGGAAGTGGAATTTGATATTGGAGATCATGTGTTGTTACGTGTTGCTCCATGGAAAGGAGTTACGAGATTTGGAAAGAGAGGAAAGCTCAATCCTCGATTCATTGGCCCATTTTTAATCCTCGATCGAGTAGGAACTGTTGTGACGCCCCCAAAATAGGTATACATCACCCATCTTGAGTAGCCAAATACATGGTATAAAATTCAAATACAACTTAATTATACAACAGTCGTGTAAAATACGACAAAACATAATCTAAGAGTTTTAATAAGAATATTGTCATCTAGCCAATATCCACACTCAATGGAGTCCTCATTACATTTATTGTCACACTATTTAACAGAATAGTGAGGACTACTAATGCTATCATCTGGACCGTCACTTTGTTTCCCGACTAGTCCCGGCTACGTTCTCATTTCCTGAAGAGAACAGTGAAAGAAAGGGTGAGCTCAACTAGCCCAGTAAGAAATATTATGACTAAGATAATGCAGAATAAAATATCATTAGTCTTCAACAATGTTAAACTGATAAAATACAATAGACATCAAGTTTAACTGCAGCGGAATAAACAATCCATTAGAAGAGTCAAGTAGAGCATGTATCTACTATCTTCTATGATTTAAAATGTTTTCATTAATTTTTATCACTGTGACTCAGCTTAATAAATAAACCACATCATCGAGCCATCTCTACACTACGGGCCAAGGATATTCATTAAATCATCAATGGTCATGACTATACCGAATAATCCCTGATCATAATCATACCAAAAATTGTACATCAATGCACTACAGGCTACTGAGGACTTTTACCACATCATTTATAACATTACAGGTCATGATTATACCGAATAATCCCTGGTCATAATCATACCAAGTCCATCTATGGATGTAAGCCAAAGATGACTTTCATCACAATATAAGCATGAGGATGATGACAATGACATAATAATTCAATAAAACAAGTTCAAGAATAAATTTTAAAGATTTATAAGTTAATTTATCTTGAAATCAATTACATCCAAATTGTCAACATGATACTGCTTTGTGGAGTAAAATTCAAGAATGCTTAGAAGAATATTTTCATGAAAAGATACCGGATGAAGCGCAAATATCCAGGATATTCTACTAATTTCATGGAGTATAGAAGCCAAAACTTTAACTAAATGAGTATCATAGAATATATGAAACTGCAAATGGATTTTCACCCGCCGTGCGGTAGTAATCCACATGTATGCAGATCATTTCCATAATTTAATAAGGAATGAATACGAAGGATCATTCACCGTGCATGTGATAATCTACATGTATGAGTTATTCCAATGAATAATAAATAATGGAACCAGGTCATGCGTAATCCGCACAGACAGGATATTCCAACAGAATAATAAATAATGGAATAACAGAAGAATTCACCAAGAATGCGATAGGCCGCACAGACAGGTTATTCCAATAGAATAATAAATGGAACCAGGTCTAGTGTAATCCGCATAGATAGGATATTCCAACAGAATAATAAAGAATGGAATAACAAAGAATTCACCATGCATGCGATAGACTGCACAGACAGGTTATTCCAACAAAATAATAAAGAATGGAACTAGGTCTAGCGTAATCCGCACAGACAGGATATTCCAACAGAATAATAAAGAATGGAATAACAAAGAATTCACCATACATGCGATAGACCACATAAACATGTTATTCCAATAGAATAATAAAAAATGGAACCAGGTCTAGCGTAATCCGCACAGATAGGATATTCCAACAGAATAATAAAGAATGAAAAAATAGAAGAATTTCACCATGTATGCGGTACTTCTCATAGATAGGTTATTCGAACATAATAATAATGAATTGAATAACAGAAGCTCTCTTCATGAATATGAAAGAAATAATACCCCTTACCTTAGAAAGAAACTGGATACTGGAGTAAAGAGGTAGCAGACTTTTCTTCTTCTTTCTATCTATAATTTCTCTCTATAATAATTGCTCTATAGCTTTAGTGAATTGGTGAGAAATGAAGGAAGAATGAGCTTCTATTTATAGGAAAATATAGTTTCGATAATTGCACATTTTGGGGCTCGAAATATTATAGTACAATACCTTCAACTTTTCTTTCATTTTTAATTTAGTCCTGCAAGTATTATCAAACTTGCACCACCTCCCCTAATAGTAAATAATGTGAATCAATAATTATAATCATGTGAAAATATGAATTACAGTATAGTACCTCCATCTATACCTCCATTTCTAACTTAGTCATGCAAGTATTATCGATCTTGCACCAACTCCCCTAATAGTACAAGAATGTGAATCAATAGTACACACATGTGAACAAATAGTTATAATCATGTAAATTAATAGCAATTAATTTCTCATTTATCCGGTTAATTATCCGACTGGTCAGTATAACTTCCAGACATCAATTAATATCGAAATAAATATCGATTTCCACTAACACTAATAATTCCAACACAATGGAACTATCAATTTCATCTTTAATCAACACGAACTTATTCATCATTAATATTATAACTCACAATATTTAACAACCAGGTCGTTTCCAGGAAAGAGGGGGCTTTCCGATAAGGATTTCTCCTTATTGGCGCACAATTAGATGACCAAACCTCTCCTTGACAGAACTTCTAGAAATTGTAAATATTGCAATTTAATAATATGAATAACTTTGTCGTCTCAATTATTGATTTATTAATATATCATATAATGCAGATGATACTGTGACAATAATCGAATCAATAATATGAGAGATATGATGTAGTAATTACTATAGCAATAATTGAGTATAACTGAGTGACTTCTCACGTAAGCATCAATAATTAATATCGTGTGCTACTATGCAACCACGCGAGTTACTGTACTTTTACTACCGGGTAGTTCAACAGTTTAACGATAAAATTTCCGCCGTTATTTTTATAAAAAGATAATTATGTCATTTTCTAACTACGACAATACTTCCGTTGTGGGGTCCACCAATGATTGTGTCGTCGTACGAATATTCCCTTGTTAAAACGAATATTCCCCACCAATCGAATATTATATAACCACTTGCTTATTTTGCAAAATTTGTAAATATTACCCACAACTATAACATTATATCAAATCCACACCATAATATTCAAAAATATATTTTGAGAAAATTATTCTTTATTCATAAAAGTTGGGGTCTTACAACCTCCCCTTCTTATGAAATTTCGTCCTCGAAATTAGGGTGCATACCTGGTTTCTCCACAAAACTTTGACTTGAGGTATAACTTTAGAGCGTAGAATATGATCCTTCTTATCCAATATTTTAACAGGTAACTCTTCATACGTTAAATCTTCCTCTATCTTGTCTGATTGTAATTTAATAATATGGTTCGGGTCTTTCACATATTTATGTAACATAGATATGTGAAAAATGTTATGAACACGAGACATACTTGGTGGTAAGGCGAGTCTGTAAGACACAGTTCCTACTCAATCGAGGATTAAAAATGGGCCAATGAATCGAGGATTGAGCTTTCCTCTCTTTCCAAATCTTGTAACTCCTTTCCATGGAGCAACGCGTAACAACACATGATCTCTAATATTGAATTCCATGTCTTTTCGATGAAGATCAACATAACTCTTTTGTCGATCTTGTGAGGTTTTTATACGTTGTCGGATCGTTTGAATCTTTTTCGTAGTCATACGTACCAAATTCGGTCCCAACAACGTTGCTTCACCCACCTCATCCCAGCATACTAGAGAACGACACTTTCTTTCATACAACGCCTCAAATGGAGCCATGCCAATACTTGCTTGATAACTATTGCTGTAGGAAAACTCCACCAATGGTAAGAACTTGTCCCAACTTCCCTTGAAGTCAAGGACACAGAGTCTTAATAAATCTTCAATAGTTTGAATAGTCCTTTCCGACTGCCCATCCGTTTGAGGATGATATGCTGAACTAAATCTTAAATCCGTGCTCATAGTTTTTTGTAAACTAAACCAAAATCTTGATGTGAATCTTGGGTCTCGATCAGAAACTATAGATACTGGCATACCATGCAATCTTGCAATCTCGTTTACATACATACTAGCAAGACGTTCAAGTGTATAAGTTTCTCGTATCGGTAAGAAATGAGCAGACTTGGTCAATCTATCAACAATGACCCAAATCGCATCTATGCCTTGAGAAACCTTGGGAAGACCGATGCTTGAAATCCATGGTAATGTGCTCCCACTTCTATTCTGGAATTTCAAGTGGTTGCAATGGACCTTTTGGTACTTGATGCTCCGCCTTGACTCATTGACAAGTTAGACACCTTGAGATAAACCCCGTTATCTCTCTCTTCATATTGCTCCACCAAAATGTATGTCGAAGATCATGATACATTTTGGTACTCCCAGGATGGATTGCAAACGATGTGTTGTGCGCCTCCATCATGATTTTATACTTCAAGTCAGAATCGTTAGGAACACAAAGTCTGGAGTTGACTCAAATTATTCCTTCTTCATCGATTCTAGCTTCCAGAATAGCACCTTCTTACACTTTCTTCTTCATACGCATCAGCTCCAGGTCTGTAGTTTGAGCAGCTTTAACTTTATCGATTAAAGTCGGTTCCACTCATATATTCGCCATCATCACATGGGTACCTGGAGTTTTTAACTCTATTTCCATCCTTTCCAAGTCATACAAAATGGGTCTTTGCGTTGACAATATTGCACTCATACCCACATATGATCTTCTACTCAATGCGTCAGCTACTACGTTCGATTTCCCAAGATGGTATTGGATGGTATGATCATAATCTTTCAACAACTTAAGCCATCATCGTTGCCGCATGTTGAGTTCCTTTTGAGTGAAGAAATATTTGAGGCTTTTATGATCCGTATAGATCTCCACCTTCTTTACATACAGGTAATGCCTCCAAATCTTAAGCACAAAAACGACTGCTGCCAACTGTAGATCGGGAGTAGGATAATTCCTCTCATATTCTTTGAGTTGTCGAGAGGCATAAGCTATGACTTTCCCATGTTGCATGAGAACACATCCTAACCCTTTGCCTAATGTATCACTGTAGATGACAAATCCCTCCGAGCCAGATAGTATTGTCAGAACAGGTGCTGAAATAAGCCTCCTATTGAGTTCTTGAAAACTCTTTTCACATTCCTCTCTCTAACCGAATTTTGTATCTTTTCGAGTCAGCTAAGTTAATGGAGTAGCGATTTGAGAAAACCCTTCTACGAATCTCCGATAATAACCAGCTAAGCCGAGAAAGCTACGTGCATTTCGATCAACGACTTTTGGTTGCTCCAACTTTGAATTGCTTCAATCTTTGCTGGGTCAACAGATATTCCAGGATTTGATATCACGTGCCCAAGGAATGCAACTTCCTCAAGCCAGAACTTGCATTTCTTCAACTTGGCATAAAGCTTGTTTTCACAAAGCTTTTGGAGTATCAGCCTCAAGTGTTGCTCATGGTCTTCGCGGGTTTTGGAGTATATGAGGATGTCATCAATAAAGACGACCACAAAGTGATCCAAATATTCCTTGAATACTCGGTTCATCATATCCATGAAGGCAGCAGGAGCATTAGTCAATCCAAAAGACATGACAATGAATTCCTAATGCCCATACCGAGTTCTGAAAGCAGTCTTTGGAATGTCATCAATTTTAATCTTCAACTGATGATATCCGGAATGAAAATCAATCTTTGAAAAGAATTTGGCTCCTTGCAACTGATCATACAGGTCATCAATGCGAGGCAACGGGTACCTATTTTTGATGGTGACATGATTCAACTCCCGATAATCAATACAAAGTCGCATATTTCCATCTTTCTTCTTTATAAATAGAACTGGAGCACCCCAAGGAGACGTACTAGGACGAATGAAACCGATGTCTAACAATTCTTGTAGTTGGGTTTTTAACTCTTGAAGTTTAATAGGAGCCATTCGATGTGGGGTTTTGGAAATGGGTTTTGTACCAGATTCAAGGTCGATACAAAATTCAATTTCACGCCCTGGGGGTAGGCCAGGAAGTTCTTCAAGGAATATGTCAGGAAATTTATTAACAATAGAAATATCATTCAAATCTGACGTATCTTTATTTAAATCCATGACATGGGCTAAGAAAGCTTGACATCCGTTTTTCAATAAACGAATAGCTTTATGACTTGATATGACAGTGATTGATTTTAGTGGTTTGGTTGCTTGAATTCGCATAATAGGTTGGTTAGGAATATGAAAGCTAACAACCTTACGAAAATAATCGATTTTATCATGATGAGTAGTTAACCAATCAACCCCTAAAATCACATTAAATGCAAGTATTTTCAAAGAAATAAGATTGATAGGTAACGTGCGGTTACCGATTTGAATCAAAAAAGACTTATAAACCGTGGATGTAATGAAGGTTTCTCCCAACGGAGTTTCAATAGATAAGTCAAAGTCTAATTTCTCCGTAGTCAAATTTAAATGTTGAGCGCAAGTAGGAGAAATAAAGGAATGGGTAAAACCGGTATCAAATAAAGTATAAACTTCGCTAGAGTTTATGATGAGCTTACCCGTGATCACCTCGTTCGAATTCCTCGCTTTTTGGGAGGTTACGACAAACGCTCTCCCTTGAACAGGTAAGAAATGAGCAAACTTGGTCAGTCTATCAACAATGACCCAAATCGCATCTATGCCTTGAGAAACCTTGGGAAGACCAGTAACGAAATCTATGGTAATGTGCTCCCACTTCCATTCTGGAATTTCAAGTGGTTGCAATGGACCTTTTGGCACTTGATGCTCTGCCTTGACTCGTTGACAAGTTAGACACCTTGAGATAAACTCCGCTATCTCTCTCTTCATATTGCTCCACCAAAATGTATGTCAAAGATCACGATACATTTTGGTACTCCCAGGATGGATTGTAAACGGTGTATTGTGCGCCTCCATCATGATTTTATACTTTAAGTCAGAATTGTTAGGAACACAATGTCTAGAGTTAACTCGAAGTATTCCTTCTTCATCGATTCTTGCTTCCAGAATAGCACCTTCTTGCACTTTCTTCTTCATACGCATCAGCTCTAGGTTTGTAGCTTGAGCAGCTTTAACTTTATCGATTAAAGTCGTTTCCACTCGTATATTCGCCATCATCACATGGGTCCCTGGAGTCTTTAACTCTATCTCCATCCTTTCCAAGTCATACAAAATGGGCCTTTGCGTTGACAATATCGCACTCGTACCCGCATATGATCTTCTACTCAATGCGTCGGCTACCACGTTCGCTTTTCCAGGATGGTATTGGATGGTATAATCATAATCTTTCAACAACTCAAGCCATCGTCGTTTTTGCATGTTGAGTTCCTTTTGAGTGAAAAAATATTTGAGGCTTTTATGATCCGTATAAATCTCCACCTTCTCTCCATACAGGAAATGCCTCCAAATCTTAAGCGCAAAAACGACTGATGCCAACTCTAGATCATGAGAAGGATAATTCCTCTCATATTCTTTGAGTTGTCGTGAGGCATAGGCTATGACTTTTCCATGTTGCATGAGAACACATCCTAACCCTTTGCATGAAGCATCACTGTAGATGACAAATCCCTACGAGCCAGATGGTATTGTCAGAACAGGTACTGAAATGAGTCTCCTCTTGAGTTCTTGAAAACTCTTTTCACATTCCTCGCTCCAACCGAATTTTGTATCTTTTCCAGTCAGCTGAGTTAATGGAGTAGAGATTCGAGAAAACCCTTCTACGACTCTCCGATAATAACTAGCTGTTCGAGAAAGCTACGATACTTGATCCATCGACTTAGGTTGCTCTCAGCTTTGAATTGCTTCAATCTTTGCCGGGTCAAAAGATATTCCATGATTTCATATCACGTGCCCAAGGAATGCAACTTCCTCAAGCCAAAACTCGAATTTCTTTAACTTAGCATATAGCTTGTTTTCACGAAGCTTTTAAAGTATCAGCCTCAAGTGTTGCTCATGGTCTTCACAGGTTTTGGAGTATATGAGGATGACATCAATAAAGACGACCACAAAGTGATCCAAATATTCTTTGAATACTCGGTTCATCATGTCTATGAAGGCAGCAGGAGCATTAGTCAATCCAAAAGACATGACTAGGAATTCATAATGCTTGTACCGAGTTTTGAAAGCAGTCTTTGGAATGTCATCAATTTTAATCTTCAACTGATGATATTCGGAACGAAGATCAATCTTTAAAAAGAATTTGGCTCTTTGCAACTGGTCAAACAGGTCATCAATGCGAGGCAACGGGTACCTATTTTTGATGGTGACATGATTCAACTCCCAATAATCAATACAAAGTCGCATACATCCATCTTTCTTCTTCACAAATAGAACAGGAGCACCCCAAGGAGACGTACTAGGACGAATGAAACTGATGTCTAACAATTCCTGTGGTTGGGTTTTTAACTCTTGAAGTTCAATAGGACCATTCGATATGGGGCTTTAGAAATGGGTTTTGTACCGGATTCAAGGTCAATACAAAATTCAATTTCATGCTTTAGGGGTAGGCCAGGAAGTTCTTCAGGGAATACGTTAGGAAATTTATTAACAATAGAAATATCATTCAAATCTAACGTATCTTTCTTTAAATCCGTGACATGGGCTAAAAAAGCTTGACATCCGTTTTTCAATAAACGAATAGCTTTATGACTTGATATGACAGTGATTGATTTTAGTGGTTTGGTTGCTTGAATTTCCATAATAGGTTGGTTAGGAATATGAAAGCTAACAACCTTACGAAAACAATCGATTTTAGCATTATGAGTAGTTAACCAATCAACCCCTACAATCACATTAAATGCAAGTATTTTCAAAGAAATAAGATTGACAGGTAACGTGCGGTTACCGATTTGAATCAAACAAGACTTATAAACCGTGGATGTAATGAAGGTTTCTCCCAACAGAGTTTCAATAGATAAGTCAAAGTCTAATTTCTCCGTAGTCAAATTTAAACGTTGAGCGCAAGTAGGAGAAATAAAGGAATGGCTAGAACCGGTATCAAATAAAGTATAAACTTTGCTAGAGTTTATGATTAGCTTACCCGTGATCACCTCGTTCGGATTCATTTCTTTTTGGGAGGTTACTACAAACGCTCTCCCTTGAACTATCGGTTTTGTCTTGTCTGGGTCACCCTTTGATGCCTCCATCCCAGCTGGACTTGACTTTGGTGCACGACAAAATCGGGCTAGGTGACCTTCTTTTCCACAATTATAACACGCTTTGGACTGCATCGTGCAGTTTGGACTTATCTGTCCTTCCCCTCCCCATTTGTAACATACGACCGATGGTCGTTCTCCTTCCTTAATAACAGGTGTTGGTGCTGACATCTTTCCATCCTTGTTGAACCTCCTCTTCTTGAAATGTCCACTCTTATTGTCATGGCCATGATTACCACCGAAGTGATTATCATTTCTGGCATGTTGATTCCCTCCACGTTTGTTATCACCGCTTCGATGACTGCTACCACTAGTATTATCGACTTGTCAGTTGCTCTCTCTTGGTTGGGTTGACTTATTATCGCGCTCCAATAACTGAGCCCTATTCACAACATCTGAATACAAACACAGTTTGTGAGAAATTAGGTATTGACGTATCTCGGGTTTCAAAGCTCTTAGAAACATCTGCGTCATTCTCTCCTCATTATCAACTAAGTGGAACGCAAACCGAGACAACTCAGCAAACTTAGCTTCGTACTGCGCCACGGTCATATTGTTTTGCTCAAGCTTGATGAACTCTACCTCCTTCATGTGACAAATACTTTAAGGAAAGTACTTGTCATTGAACAGCTCTTGGAACTTCTCCCAAGACATTTTAAGTACGGTAGGTTGAGTACGCTTTACAGATTCCCACCAGTAATCTGCCTCTGCTCGTAAAATGAAGGTGGCAAAGGGAACCTTTTTCTCCTCAGAGCATCCCAAGACATCAAATATCTTGTTGATCTGCTTTATCCACGTCTCCGCCTTAAGAGGTTTTGGCTCTCCAAAAAACTTCGGTGGTCCCAACTCCTTGAACTGCTTAGCGGTGATCGTCCGAGAGTTGTGAGTGTTTCCACCTGTATTTTGGACAGGAGCCGCTTTTGCCTGATGTTGCATGAATTGCATAAAGCCTCTAAACATCCCATCGTTCACCATTTCATCGGTGTTATTGTTTACATGAGGATTATTGTCTTCATGTTGCACATTATCCTGGGCATTAATCTGTGGTGACTCAACGGTCTCATGTGCTTCATTATTTATCTTAACATTTTCGTATGCTATTTTCAAATACTGCCACAAAACAAGGGTTAATTAACATATCACATATTATCACTATACTCTGACTGACCAATTAAATACCAAATAAACTTAGGTAGGTCATACTAGCGAAGGAATTTCCCGTCTCTCCCCTCCTAGTTCTTGTCTCACATCTCAGCCAGGGATCATATCCTAAGCTTTGATACCAAGCTGTGACGCCCCAAAATAGGTATACATCACCCATCTTGAGTCGCCAAATACATGGTACAAAATTCAAATACAACTTAATTATACAACAATCGTGTAAAATACGACAAAACATAATCTAAGAGTTTTAATAAGAATATTGTCATCTAGCCAATATCCACACTCAATGGAGTCCTCATTACATTTATTGTCACACTATTTAACGAGAATAGTGAGGACTACTAATGCTATCATCATCGGACCGTCACTTTGTTTCCGACTAGTCCCGGCCACGTTCTCATTTCTCAAGAGAAAACGGTGAAAGAAAGGGTGAGCTCAACTAGCCCAAGAAGAAATATTATGACTAAGATAATGCGTAATAAAATATCATTAGTCTTCAACAATGTTAAAGCGATAAAATACAATAGACATCAAGTTTAAGCTGCGGTGGAATAAACAATCCATTAGAAGAGTCAAGTAGAGCATATATCTACTATCTTCTATGATTTAAAATGTTTTCATTAATTTTTATCATCGTTGACTCGACTTAATAAATAAACCACATCATCGAGCCATCTCTACACTACGGGCCAAGGATATTCATTAAATCATCAATGGTCATGACTATACCGAATAATCCCTGATCATAATCATACCAAAAATTGTACATCAATGCACTACAGGCTACTGAGGACTTTTACCACATCATTTATAACATTACAGGTCATGATTATACCGAATAATCCCTGGTCATAATCATACCAAGTCCATCTATGGATGTAAGCCAAAGATGACTTTCATCACAATATAAGCATGAGGATGATGACAATGACATAATAATTCAATAAAACAAGTTCAAGAATAAATTTTAAAGATTTATAAGTTAATTTATCTTGAAATCAATTACATCCAAATTGTCAACATGATACTGCTTTGTGGAGTAAAATTCAAGAATGCTTAGAAGAATATTTTCATGAAAAGATACCGGATGAAGCGCAAATATCCAGGATATTCTACTAATTTCATGGAGTATAGAAGCCAAAACTTTAACTAAATGAGTATCATAGAATATATGAAACTGCAAATGGATTTTCACCCGCCATGCGGTAATCCACATAGACAGATCATTTCCATAATTTAATAAGGAATGAATACGAAGGATCATTCACCGTGCATGTGATAATCTACATAGACAGGTTATTCCAACAGAATAATAAATAATGGAACCAGGTCATGCGTAATCCGCACAGACAGGATATTCCAACAGAATAATAAATAATGGAATAACAGAAGAATTCACCAAGAATGCGATAGTCGCATGCATGCATGAGTTATTCAATAGAATAATAAATGGAACCAGTCTAGTGTAATCCCGCATAGATAGGATATTCCAGCAGAATAATAAAGAATGGAATAACAAAGAATTCACCATGCACGCGATGAAGTGCACGCACGGAGTTATTCCAACAAAATAATAAAGAATGGAACTAGGTCTAGCGTAATCCGCATGCATGTGATATTCCAATGAGAATAATAAAGAATGGAATAACAAAGAATTCACCATACATGCGATAGACCACATAAACATGTTATTCCAATAGAATAATAAAAAATGGAACCAAGTCTAGCGTAATCCGCACAGATAGGATATTCCAACAGAATAATAAAGAATGAAAAAATAGAAGAATTTCACCATGTATGCGGTACTTCTCATAGATAGGTTATTCGAACATAATAATAATGAATTGAATAACAGAAGCTCTCTTCATGAATATGAAAGAAATAATACCCCTTACCTTAGAAAGAAACTGGATACTGGAGTAAAGAGGTAGCAGACTTTTCTTCTTCTTTCTATCTATAATTTCTCTCTATAATAATTGCTCTATAGCTTTAGTGAATTGGTGAGAAATGAAGGAAGAATGAGCTTCTATTTATAGGAAAATATAGTTTCGATAATTGCACATTTTGGGGCTCGAAATATTATAGTACAATACCTTCAACTTTTCTTTCATTTTTAATTTAGTCCTGCAAGTATTATCAAACTTGCACCACCTCCCCTAATAGTAAATAATGTGAATCAATAGTTCAATCATGTGAATCAATAGTTATAATCATGTAAAAATATGAATTACAGTATAGTACCTCCATTTTTAACTTAGTCATGCAAGTATTATCAATCTTGCACCAACTCCCCTAATAGTACAAGAATGTGAATCAATAGTACACACATGTGAACAAATAGTTATATTCATATAAATTAATAGCAATTAATTGCTCATTTATCTGGTTAATTACCCGACTGGTCAGTATAACTTCCAGCCATCAATTAATATCGAAATAAATGTTGATTTCCACTAACACTAATAATTCCAACACAATGGAACTATCAATTTCATCTCTAATCAACACGATCTTATTCATCATTAATATTATAACTCATAATATTTAACAACCAGGTCGTTCCCAGGAAAGAGGGGGCTTTTCGATAAGGATTTCTCCTTATTAGTAGTAGATTAGATGACCAAACCTCTCCTTGAGAACTTCTAGACATTGTAAATATTTCAATTTAATAATATGAATAACTTTGTCGTCTCAATTATTGATTTAATAATATATCATATAATGCAGATGATATTGTGACAATAATCGAATCAATAATATGAGAGATATGATGCAGCAATTACTGTAGCAATAATTGAGTATAACTGAGTGACTTCTCACATAAGCATCAATAATCAATATCGTGTGCTACGATACGACCACGTGTTTTACTGTACTTTTACTACCGAGTAGTTCAACAGTTTAACGGTAAAACTTTCGTCGATATTTTTATAAAAAGATAATTATGTCGTTTTCTAACTACAACAATACTTTCGTTGTGGAGTCCACCAATGATTGTGCCGTCGTACGAATATTCCCTATTAAAAATAATATTACCCGATCAATCGAATATTATATAACCACTTGCTTACTTTGCAAAATTTGTAAATATTACCCACAACTATAACATTATATCAAATCCACACCATAATATTCAAAAATATATTTTGAGAAAATTATTCTTTTTTCATAAAAGTTGGGGTCTTACAACTGTGGCCTATAGCCTCGCTTTACCGCCAAGTATGTCTCGTGTTCATAACGTTTTTCACATATCCATGTTACGTAAATATGTGGAAGACCCGAACCACATTATTGAGTTAGAACCAGACGAAATAGCGAAAGATTTAACGTATGAAGAGGTTCCTGTTCAAATCTTGGATAAGAAGGAACATATTCTACGCTCCAAGGTTATACCTCAAGTCAAAGTTTTGTGGAGAAACCACGATGTTGAGGAAATGAACTAGGAGTTAGAATCTGCAATGAAATCAAGGTATCCTTACCTCTTCGACATACCAAGTACGTACCCTAATTTCGAGGGCAAAATTTCATAAGAAGGAGAGGTTGTAAGACCCCAACTTTTAGGAATAAAGATGAATTTTCTATAAATATCATTTTTTTAATATTATGGAGTGAATTTGATATAATGTTATAGTTGTGGGTATTATTTATAAATTTTACAAAGTACGCAAGTTGTTATATAATATTGGATTGGTCAGGAAATATTCGTTTTAACAGGGAATATTCGTACGATGGCACAATCATTGGTGGACCCCACAACAGAATTATTATCGGATTGAGAAAATTACAAAAATATTTTTATATAAAATAACGATGTAAGTTTTACTGTTAATCGTTGAAACACCCAAAGTGTTAAAAGTGAAAGCGATGTCTGGCGTGGTTGCATAGTAGAATATGGTATTGATTATTGATGCTTACGTGAGAAGTCACTTCGCTTTTGTTCAATTATTGCTACGATAATTATTGCATAGTATCTCACGTTATTTGATTCAATTATTGTTTATATTTTATATATTATTAAATCAATAATTGAGATAACAAAGTTATTAATATTATTATTTCCAATATTAACGATATGTAAGAAGTTACAAGGAGAGGAGGGTCAACTAGTTCATGGCTACTGAAATAGGAGAAATCCTTATTGAAAAGCCCCACTTTCTGGGAACGACATAATGTCGATTAATAGTGTGAATTATAATAATGATGATGAATTTTGTTTTATTATTATTATAAATGTAATAAAATAGAAAACTCTTTATATAAAATAGAATACATTTTATAAAGTTTTGTTTTATTTGATTATAAATAGAATATAATATATTTTATTATGAATAGTGTTTTGCATAGTGTAGTGCTGATAATGTTTGCATAGTAAAATCTTTTTTATATAAAATGTAATACTTTTATAAAGGTATTTATTTTATTAGATTTTAAATAAAAATATATAAATATATATATATATATATATATATATTATAAATAGAATATATTATATTTTATTGCATAGTATCCTTTCCATTCTCCTATAAATAGGATGCTTAGTTAGAATTGAAAACACACCAGAAATTCAGAGAATACTTCTTCTATAATCTTGAACGTATTTCTTAAGAGTTTTAAGAAGCTTTGAGCGTAGAAAACAGTATAAGTTTTCTTCAAGAATATCATCGCCCTACCAGTCGGAATACTCTTCTTTCTAAAGGTAAGGGGTATTATTCTTTCGTATTCATGAAGAGAGTTATTTTCTTTCAATACTCGTAAGGGTTGTTATTCCATTCTTTATTATTATGTTAGAATAACTCGCCTGTCAGTAAAGTACCGCATACATGGTGAAATTCTTACGTTATTCCATTCTTTATTATTTCATTGGAATAACTCGCGTGTGGCCTATCGCATGCACTGGTGAATTTCGTTGTTATTCCATTCTTTATTATTCTCGTTGGAACATCCTGCCTACATGCGGATTACGCATGACCGGTTCCATTCTTTATTATTACATTGGAATATCCCTGCTTAAAGCGGATTACTTAATAACTTTGGTTCCATTCTTTATTATTCTGTTAGAATAACCTATCTATGTGGATTACCGCATGCATGGTGAATGATCCTTTGTATTCATTCCTTATTAAACTGTGGAAATGATCTGTCTACGTGGATAACCGCATGGCAGGCAAAAATCCATTTGCAGTTTTATATATTCTATTATACTCAGTTATTTGAAGTTTCGGCTTCTATACTCCATGAAATTAATAGAATATCATGGATATTTGCGCTTCATCTAGTATCTTTTTATGGAAATATTCTTCTGAGCATTCTTGAATTTTACTCCACAAAGCAGTATCATGTTGACAATTTGGACATTATTGAATTAGGATAAATTAACTTATAAATCTTTAAAATTTATTCTTGAACTTGTTTTATTGAATTATTATGTCATTGTCATCATCCTCATGTTTATATTATGTTGAAAGTCATATGTGGCCTGTAGTGCATAGATGGACTTGGTATAATTATGACCAGGGATTATTCGGTATAATCATGACCGTAAAGTTACAAATGATGTGGTAAAAATCCTCATTGGCCCATAGTGCATTGATGGACAGTTGTTGGCATGATCATGACCATTGATGAAAACATGAATATCCTTAGCCCGTAGTGCATGGATAATTTGTGGTCGTGATACTAATGAATATCCTTGGTCGTAGTGCAGGGATGATGTGAATTATTTATTAAACTGAGTCTCAGTGATAAAAGTGATGAAAAACCTTTTAAATCATAGAAAATAGTAGATTTTATTCTCTACTTGACTCTTCTAATGGATTGCTTGTTCCGCTGCAGTTAAACTTGATGTTTGTTATATTTTATCAGTTTAACACTGTTGAAGACTAATGATAAATTATTCTGCATTATCTTAGTCATAATATTTCTTACTGGGCTAGTTGAGCTCATTCTTTCACTTTCATTGTTCTCTTTAGGAAATGAGAACGTAACAGGGACTAGTCGGAGAACAGAGTGACGGTCTAGATGATAGCATTAGTAATCCTCACTATTCTATGAAATAGTGTGATAATAATTGTATTGAAGACTTATTTTGAGTTTGAATATTGTCTAGAAGACAATATTTGTATTAAAACTCACAGCTCATATTGTATATTTAAGGTTGTATTTGTATTCTGTACCATGTATTTGTCGACTCAAAATAGGTGATGTATACCTATTTTGGGGGAGTCACAAGGGAAGTCACTTATAGTCCATATAACTGCATCCTTAAGGTTGAAATTTATTTTCGTGAAAACATCTCAAGTATGTACTCCATCCTCCCACAGTACCTTCAACTCGTCTCTCAGAGGTCTCAAGTAAACATCTAGGTTCTTTCCAGGACTCTTGGGACCAGGAATCACGAGTGAAAGAAACAAGTATGGTTGTTTCATAAGAAGGAAAGTTGTACGGAGTAACAATCACAGGCCAGCAGGAGTACGGAATAGCTGACTGGCCGAACGGGTTGAAACCATCAGTGGATAATCCAAGCCTAATATTTCTAGGTTCCAATGAAAACCCAAGATGTGCTAAGTTAAAATCTTTCCATGCCTGCCCATCTACGGGATGGTTTAGTTCTCCTTTAGCTTGAGATTTCGCATGCCAAGTCATACATTCAGCGGTTCTGAAAGACACGTACAATCTTTTTAGCCGATGTGTAATTGGAAAATACCTTAAAATCTTAAAATGTAAATTTGTTTTTTGTGTTGTCACACCCTCTTTATTAGGCTTGAACCAATTATAACTGCAAAACATTCATTTTATCTCATGTTCATTTTCCTTATAAAAGAGCATGCAATCGTTCGAACATGCATCGATCTTTTGGTATCCAAGACCCAACTTCTTCACCATTTTCTTACAATAGTAGTATTTTTCGAGAAAATTTTTACCCTCAGGAACATACTCTTAATGGCCTTCAAGAGACACTCAAAACTCTCATGGCTCATGTTGTGATCAGCCTTGATGTTAAGTAATGTCGCCACTGCAAAAAATGTAGTGTGTTTGGTGCAACCATGCCACAACGGCTACCCTCGTCTAACAACTTAAAGAACTCTTTGGCATCAAAATTCATAGGTTGCTCTCTACCTTGTTCCCAATCAAAATATGGCCTTATAATATCATGAACCATTTCATTCATACGATGGGTACTACTGCCCAAATTGTGTATGTGTGTTGTACCACTATCTCTTCTCTGACCATGTGCCCACCAGCATTCTTCGTAATTTTTCATGAACCCAAAAACCAGTAAATGATAGTTGACAATGTCTCTGTCTATATAATTTATATTCTTACACTTCAAACAAGGTCATTTTATCTTGTTCTGAACATTCACACATTTTAGGTGACTATACGCATAATCCAAAAATACTTGGCAACTAGCTCTAAATTCAACTGAAGCACCTATCTGGGCACTTGACTTTTGACGACTCATTCACCTACGGTCTAAATAGAGGTCCATAATACCATGGTACCTACTGCAGACAAGAACTATTATATTCCCCTTATAAGATATTTACAATTCAGCCCAATGCCATTTATGATGCTTATAAATACATATAGATGTATATGTGCATATATAACATTAGTGTGCATTATAAATACTGCTTCGGGGATAGAATAAGGATACATACCATAACAAGTAATTAACATAGCATGAGATTGACTACCCAAAGGCATGCTATATTGTTGTGGATCTCAAATTAGAATGAAGTATGATCCTATGTCATCCTACATATTTTAACTGAAAACATCTGCACCAGCCTAAAGATAAAAGATTTATAGGGATAGAATATGAATCATTACATCATGCATGGCCTGCATATGCATTGGGACAAGTCTACATCATTTGTTTTCGCATATACGTAGGTATTATATAAATATACGCCTCTTTTTAGTTACCCGACCAACAAAAATATTTTGCCATAGTCTCCCCTATAATATGGACTATCCACATGCACAAGGGCATGCATATATAGCCATTTGTAGGCACCCAACACACAACCCAAGATAAATATACCAATTCCTAATATACAAAAAAAAAATTATAGGCACACTCATATATGGCTTGTTACTTTGCGAGTGATGGGATATATATTTAGTATATTATCATAATATTAAATTAAAATTAGTAGCATTTTGTAATATTCTCATCCGACGGTAAAGTGAGATTATTTGAATCAAGAATAATAGCCACAGTTGTATTCATTTTAACAGAGTAATTTTCATGGTTTTAAGTACATTTCAAACTTAATTTATAAAAGGGCCAACATATTTATGACCAGGATGTTCTTGCACGCATCAAAACACCAAAGAGAAGGAAAAATATTATTCATCCTGATTCTAAAGAGTATAAAAAAAATGGGAGAGAGAACTCTAAGAAATGGTAGAAAATGGACTATACTTCAGTACAATAAACCCCATAAAATTCATCGGAATAAAAAAGAAGAATCAAAATAAACATGAGCAGGTACTTGATTGTCAATGAACATCATCTACGACACCAAACAAATTCAAGTAAACTCGAGAAATTTTTTAAAATGAAAATTTAGAAAAATTAATAAACATGTTCTCTGTATATAAATGAGTTGGCGGTCGGTGGGCGGCGGTCGCGCTCTGTTCTCTCTTCTCCTTCTCTTCTTCCTCTTCTTCTCCCTCTATTCTCTGTTGCGTTGTGGGTTGCAACTCTTCTCCCTCATTCCTCCCACTCGTCTCCCTCGTTCTTCTTCTTCTTCTTCTTCTTCTTCTCGACTAAGAGTTGGGCCTGTTCGTCTATCTAGAATTAAAATACATTAGCGACCGATAATAGCGACCGTCTGCAGTCATTATTTTTTACTGATGTGGACTTATTAGCAACCACATGCGGTCGGTAATATTTTGTGGTCGCTATGAACTTGCCCGCCAATATATTGCACCAATTTCTTGGCGGCAAAAATACAAGGATGGTTGCCAACATCGGTCACTATTTCTCAGATCCACGACCGCATACGGTGGTTGCTGATATGTTTGGTCGCTGATAGACCATTTTCTTGTAGTGATTCTAGCGTTGTCGTGTTGGGAAGTTGTTATAAAGATTCTGAGTCCAATTACTATGGACGATTAGTGGAAGTGGTTGTAATCAATTATCCCAAGGGTAAAAAGGTTGTTACATTTAGGTTTCCCTGGTTTGATATTGTTAAGGGTGTTAAAATTGATCGCAATAGAATCTAATGATGTATTTGTTTTAGCCAGCCAAACGACTCAAGTGTACTATGCCCTAAATGTCTTAAATTCTAGAAGCCCTTAGTATACCGTTATCATGACAAAGTCTTGTGCTTTTAATGGTACTAATCTGTCTGAAACAGATGACCCGTTGCAAGAAAAAATTAGCAATCCTAGGGACATAGTGCTAAATGATGATGATGTGGTGGTTGGTGACCTCATTGACATACCCGATGCAGAGGAAGATGAGGAAGAAGAGGAAGACGTGGTTATCAATGACTATATCATCATACAGGAAGAAGACGACGACAAAATAGATATGGATTTAGAGGAGCCAGAATCTAAGGATGAAGTTGATTTTGATTCCGAAGGGTTTGATGACGTACTTAGTCTAAACTTAAGATGTTTCTTAAATAATTTACTAATAGGAACAATTATTTAATTTAGATAAATTATTTTCAAATTAATTACTTAATGTTGGTTATTTTAGTAGTACACTGATATATGGCTAGACATAGCGGGGGAGGTCACCGTGGTGGTGGTCGTTCAGGATCCGTATACGGTACCCAAGGCGAAGGATCGTCATCGGCTAGTAAGTTTCCAAACATAAATAAATATCCTTTTGTTTAAATAATTTTTTATACATTACATGAAAATAGTATGTTAGTTCCTAGAGGCATAATAGTTATCTAGAAGGGGGGGTTGAATAGATATTTTAAATTCTTTTGTTTCAAAATACTTGTTAATTTTGAGAATGATCTAAGCACAGTGGAATTAAGATTTGTTTGTTTTCCCTTTAAGATATAGTGAGTAAATGAGAGTGGGGCAGTTATAACAGTTATAGCAGTTATAAGAGACACAAAGATTTTAAGTGGTTTAGAGCATTCAAAGCTCCTAGTCCACTCTTTTACTCCTTGAGTAGGAAATTCACTAAGGATATCTTTACAACTTTTGAATCTCATAAATTCCTTCAAGACTAGCAGTCTTGGCACTTCTCAGTTCACTTTTGAACTCTTCAAGTGCAGCAGACTTGGTTCTTCACAGTTCACTTAGAACTCTTCAAGTCCTTCTGACTTAGAACTTCTTACTTCACTTGATAGTAGCTGATGAGTTCTTGAATGGTGCTATTCAGTTGCAGTTAAGCTCTTATTCAAAAGAGCTGAATAGCTGAGCAAGCTTTCTCTTTTTGGATCGTAGAGTTTGATCGTTGAGTGTTCTTCAACTTTTTGTTTAGTTCTTGCTTAATCTTATTCATCTGCTGAATCTTTATATATAAGATGTCTTTAAAATGTATCCGTTGAAGACATCTGTTGAAGCATTAAATGTATTTGACATTTCTGAGCTTTGATGGAGACTTTTTGCATAGCTTCTAATTAGCAGACTAGCCCACTGACACAGCAGACTGTCATCTCACCTAACACCTAAAAAGGTGTTTTCTGCTGACCCATAGTACTTTCCTTAGCTTCTTTAATACGCTTCTTTATTACATACTAAGGATGATTGTTGTGTCATTGGGATTCTCGAGGACTTCAACGTTTATAATCCATTCCATATTTGTTGAGATTTATTCTTAAACAAATGGACAAGGCTCGATGCTTCTAACACAGGCAGATGATGCTCTACGATTTTGATCATGGTGTCTTACCACCTTGGTGCTTGATCTAATACTAACAAATGAGAATACTACGATTTCTCTTAAGGACTGGTTGATCTAACAATACGATCTTTACTTGCTTGTCTTTGCAGACTCTACGTTTACGAGAGCATACAATGATCTCTGAGTTGGCTCGGCAAACGTTTGGACCACTCTATGATTTTAGAAGAGGCCCTTTAAAGCAGATACAGTACGATCCTCGATGCTCTACGATTCTGCCTTGGCTTCTACAATCTCTTGATCATCATGATAGGCTATGATTCAGTTGAAACTTAACTATTACATCTCAAGATATAGATCAATCTAACAACTTTGATCTTTTCTTCTATACATTCATTTACAGAATGATAAATATTAAATATCGGATCAACCTAAAAAGTTTGATCTATTACTAAGTCCTTGTACATGCATTCTTTCAAGGACTTTGCATATAATCATGAACATTAACTTTCAACATCAAATTTAAATATAATCTTGTTCCTGAAGACCCACTTGGTGCCAATGATAGGATGACTTTTTGGTCTTGGAACTAATCTCTATACTTTCTTCTTTTAAACTAATTTAGTTCTTCCTGCATGGCTTCTATCCAGCTGGAGTCTTCCATAACATCATCTATCTTCTTGGGTTCCATTTATGACAGAAAACTTAGATAGAAACACTCATTTTGGGTGGCAGCTCTTGTTTTGACTCTTGCATTTGGGTCTCCAATGATTAAGTCTTGAGTGTGATCTCTTGCCCATCTATTTCCTGTTGGAACATCTGTCATGATGCCTTCTTATTTGAGACCTTCAAGATTAATTTTGGCTTCTTGATGTGGAGGATCGTTGTCTTGCGGAATTCTCTCTACGATCTCCTCTTCTTGCTCAACGATCTTATTTTCTGGAACTACTATCGTGGTATTGGGCTCGACGACTTCGTTCGTAGTGTCTGAATTAGCATTCGTAGTGTCTTGTGACATTGCTTTGTCCAAGTCTGTTTCATCAAAGATGATGTGAATTGAGACTTCAACACTCAGTGTTTTTTTGTTAAACACTCTATAAGCTTTACTATCTGTGGCATATCCGAGAAAGATTCCTGCGTCAGACTTGGGTTAGAACTTTGTTAGATACTATTTTCCATTATTGAGTATGTAGCATGCACAGCCAAACACATGAAAGTAGCTGACACTTGGCTTTCTTCCTCTCCATAGTTCGTAGGGAGTCTTCTTTAACGTGTAGAGTGTATAAGAGATCTATTCTGAGTGTAGCATGCAGTGTTGACAGCTTTTGCCCAGAAGTATTCAGGCAGATGGGCTGCTGCTAGTAGAGTTCTTCCAGCTTCTATCAATGTTCTGTTCTTTCTCTCAGCTACTCTATTTTGCTGAGGGGTTCATGGAGCTGAGAAGTTGTGGCTGATGCCATTGTCTGTGCAGAACTGGTCCATCTCAGAGAAGTCAAATTCTCTGCCATGATCACTTCTTATAGCCTTGATTTTCTCCTCTCTCTCGTTGATCACTAGTCTGAACATTTTGATTAGTTGGGAGCTAGTTTCATCTTTTCAGTTTAAAAAGAACACCTATGTGAATCTGGTGTAGTCATCCACTACGACCAGTGAGTATCTCTTCCCTCCAAGGCTCGTTGATGGAATTGGCCCAAATAGATCCATGTGAAGCAGCTGCAAGGGCTTGTCAATTGAGTTGAAAGTTTTGCTCTTAAATGAGCTTCTCGTCTACTTTCCAAGTTGACAGGCATTGCAAGGCCTTTCTTTGACAAAACTGAACTTGGGTAAGCCTGCAACTAGATATTTTGAAGCTAGTTTAGACATACTTTTGAAGTTGAGATGAGACAGTCTTCTATGCCATAACCAGCTCATTTCTTCAGATGCTTTAGCCAGAAAGCATATCGTCTCGTCTGAGCTTAGTTGACCAAGATTTACAGTATAGACATTTCCTTTTCTTGTTCCGGTCAGCTTTATTGTTGATGTCTTTAGATCTCTGACTTAACATTGATTGTTAAGGAATGTGATTTGATGACCCTTGTCGCAGAGTTGGCTTATGCTCAAAAGATTGTGTTGTAGTCCTTCCACATAGGCTACGTTATTGAAGGACACTGCACCATTCCCAGCGGAGCCGTATCCTCTTGTCTTGCCAGAGCCATTGTCTCCAAAGATGACTGCAGGACCCACCTTCTCTATGTAGTTAGACAGAAGGGCTTTGTTCCCTTGCATATGCCTTGAGCATCCTCTGTCCAGATACCAGGTTGTGATCGTGGAGCTTGGTTCCTGTGGTAAGATAAAAGCTCTCATTTTGGTACCCATACTTGCATGGGTCCTACTTTGTTAGTACCCTTGGGAATCCAAATTTGCTTAATCCTGGGTTTCATATGCATAGGATTATGGTAACATATTACATCCTTATGACCAGTCTTATTACATATAAAACATCTGATATAATGCATACTTGTGTGTGTGTGTGGATTCTTCCTCCATTTGGACTTATGTGGGATTTTAGCAATCCTTCCTTCCTTTTTCCATGTGTCCTTGTGTTTCATGATTTGTGAAGAGTGGGGCTTAAATCTACTATTCCTTCCCAGTTGGTTCGTGGAGTCGATTTTACTCGACTCTATGACCCTTTGAGGTTGGAGAGTAGAGACTGAGTTACTCATCTCTCTTCTGAAACCTAGGCCAGCATGAGATCCTTTATTCCTTGGAACATAGGTTGGATCTGACGAGGTGGGTTGGACTGGTTCTTCCTTCTGTGAGGATTTCACAAATATAATGATACTACTGAAACTTGGAGCATTACTAGGGTTAGTTTCTTTTATGTTTTTCACATATGACTCTGAGGTGGATTCCCCAAAGCCTAAACATGTTCTGTCAGATGCACTTCTCTGACCAGAGATCGGGGAGTCCATGAATGAAGAGGATTTATTCCATGTATAGATTGTCCTTTCTAGTTCCTCAATTTTAGAGGTTAGACTTAACTCTTTTTGTGCATTGAGCTCCTTAGTCTATTTTAAGAGCTTATTTTTAGCTTTAAGCTTGGAGAGAGAGTCAGTACTTAGAAGGGTTGTTTCCAGTTCTTCCAGAACTTTCTCTTTCTCCTTTTGAAGAAGTGAATAATCTTTGGATAGAACTCTGAACCATTTCATGTACTGATGCAGATCAGATGTTATGCCATGCAGTGCAGTTCTCAAATCATCAATGTCTACATCAGGAGAGTTAAAGTCAAATACCTCATCTATACTTACTTTATGAATGTTGGAGTTCTTTTTATCCTATTCATGTTTGGCCATTAGGCAAAGATTTTTCATTTGAGGATCTTCATCATCTCCAGATTTGGGAGTTAAGTCGTTGTCTAAGTCACTCCATGATCCTCCAGCTACAAGACCGTTGTCTTTCTTCTGAAGCCTCTTGTTGCCTTTGAATTCTTTCTTTGAATTTGATCTTTTCTTGAGTTCTTCTCTGAGAGGCTTGTTGTAGTTTGCAATTAAATGGCCAGGCTTTTTGCAGTTGTAGCATAAGTCGTTTATTTGTTCCTGGCTATTGTAGTTGTTGAACTTCTTAGGTTTGCTGCTTTTACCTTGATGCTTAAACCTTCTGAATCTTTTTAACAACATTGCAAAGTCCTCATCATCATTTTCATCATAGTCAGAGTCATTCTCAGTGTTAGCTTTGGAAGTGTTGTCTGTTGCTTTTAGAGCAACTCCTTTGTCTTTCTTTCTTCCTTCGGATAGAGATCTCTGTTCGTTGAGTCAACTCCAGTTCGTATCTGAGAAGGTTGCCATATAACTATTAAACAGTCATTTCATGGAGATTCTTTAACTCTCTGATGGCAGTGGTTTTGGCATCCCACTTGCTGGGTAAAGCTCTCATGAACTTTATGATTAGATTTTTATTTGGATAGATCTTTCCATAGGCTCGGAGAGAGTTGAGCAATACATTAAATCTTTCGTAGGTGGAAGTGACATTTTCTCCATGAATGTGTGCAAACATTTCATATTACTGAGTCAGGAGAGATTGTTTGTTTTCTCTAAATTCTTTTGTTCCTTCATGCATGATGAGTAATGCTTCCCTCACTTCCTTTGATATTTTGTTATTTACCATATTTTCAAACAGATCATCTTCTAACGATTGAAACAAGATGTTCTTGGCCTTTTTATCGAGTTGGACAACTTTCTTTTCATTGTCAGTTCATTCTTCTTTGACCTTGATCTGGATTCTATTTGGGTCATCTACAGTAAGAGCAAGCTTGGTAGAAATGTAGGGCCCATTTTGAACAGTTTCAAATAGATCTTCATCTATTGAGTCCATGTAGGCTTGCACGCGGACTTTCCAGTTGGCGAATTTATCTTTATTACACATAGGTGGCTTGCTGCCTCCTCCAGTCTTTGATTCTCTTATCAGATGTGCCATTGGATCTACTTAAGCTTTGTAGGCTTGTTTGATAGAACCTGCCCTGATACCAATTGTTAGTTTCCAGAGGCACAATAGTTATCTAGAAGGGGGGTTGAATAGATATTTTAAATTCTTTTGTTTCAAAATACTTGTTAATTTTGAGAATGATCTAAGCATGGAGGAATTAAGATTTGTTTGTTTTCCCTTTAAGATATAGTGAGTTAATAAGACTGAGGAAGTTATAATAGTTATAGCAGTTATAGGAGACACGGAGATTTTAAATGGTTCAGAGCATTCAAAGCTCCTAGTCCACTCTTCTACTCCTTGAGTAGGAAATCCACTAAGGATATCTTTACAACTTTTGAATCTCACAGATTCCTTCAAGACCAGCAGTCTTGGCACTTCTCAGTTCACTTTTGAACTCTTCAAATCCAGCAGACTTGGTTCTTCATAGTTCACTTAGAACTCTTCAAGTCCTTCTGACTTGGAACTTCTTACTTCACTTGATAGTAGTTGGTGAGTTCTTAAATGGTGCTATTCAGTTGCAGTTAAGCTCTTATTCGAAAGAATTGAATAGCTGAGCAAGCTTTCTCTTTTTGGATCATATAGTTTGATCGTGGAGTGTTCTTCAGCTTTTTGTTCAGTGCTTGCTTAATCTTATTCATCTGCTGAATCTTTGTATATAAGATGTCTTTGAAATGTATCCGTTGAAGACATCCGTTGAAGCATTAAATGTATTTGACATTTCTGAGTTTTGATGGAGACTTTTTGGACAGCTTCTGATTAGTAGACTGGCCCACTGACACAGCAGACTATCATCTCACCTAACACCTAAAAAGGTGTTTTCTGCTGACCCATAGTACTTTCCTTAGCTTCTTCAATACGCTTCTTTGTTACATACTAAGGATGATTGTTGTGTCATTGGGATTCTCGAGGACTTCAACGTTTATAATCCATTCCATATTTGTTGGGATTTATTCTTAAACAAATGGACAAGGCTCGATGCTTCTAACACAGGCAGATGATGCTCTACAATTTTAATCATGGTGTCTTGCCACCTTGGTGCTTGATCTGATACTGGCAAATGAGAACACTACGATTTCTCTTAAGGACTGGCACACTACGATCTTTACTTTCTTGTCTTTGCAGACTCTACGTTTACGAGAGCATACTATGATCTCTGAGTTGGCTCGGCAAACGTTTGGACCACTCTACGATTTTAGGAGAGGCCCTTTAAAGCAGATACAGTACGATCCTCGATGCTCTACGATTCTGCCTTGCCTTCTGCAATCTCTTGATCATCATGATAGGCTATGATTCAGTTGAAACTTAACTATTACATCTCAAGATATAGATCAATCTAACAACTTTGATCTTTTCTTCTATACATTCATTTACAGAATGATAAATATTAAATATCGGATCAACCTAACAAGTTTGATCTATTACTAAGTCCTTGTACATGCATTCTTTCAAGGACTTTGCATATAATCATGAACATTAACTTTCAACATCAAATTTAAATATGCAATCTCCCCCTATTTGATGTTGACATAACCAAGGAGATTTGTATCATGATTATCAATTTCTAGATGCAGTTGCTAGAAAGTAAATATGACTTAGTGTTTCAGTGAGCAGCTAAAACTTCTAGAGAATAAGCATGAATTTATTGATGTTTGTAAAGATAGATATTACAATTAAGCTTAGTTACATCAACATGAATTGAGTTTTAACTTATCTCTATTTCTTTTGCCTTTTGCTTCTCGGAGGATTTGCATATTCCTCAGCTCTTCTACTCCTGCTCGCTTCGTCTCTCCGTGTTATTTCTTCCAACTCGCTTTGACATAGTCTTTCATTATGATTATGCCTATTCATGAATGCAGAATCTCCAATTGGCATTCTTAGGCCTGTGGTGGTCACCTCGTGTGAGCTGGGAGAAGGCCCTTGACTCCTCAGTGGTTGTGCCATAATAATCTGCCTTTGTTCAGATCGTGGAGTCTGATGGTAAGGCTGTCTTATAGGAGGACTTTTTGATGATTGAGCTGTGAATGTGCCTCTGCCTCTGCCTTTGCCTTTTTCTCCTTTCCCTGTATTCTCCCTTTTTATGTCAGCATCAAGGGCTCGAATGTCGTCAAATAGACGAGACAAGCTCGTTGAGCTGATGCTGGGATTGAGCAATATCTTCACGGTTCTCTTTAATTAGATAATCATATCGAGCTTCCCTCTTTTGGAGAATGGCCAGGACATTTTCTTGTCTGTTTCATTTGGCCCATTGAGAATTCTTGGAATTCTTTCACTGCAGTTCGTAGACTCGTGAGACTGTCCATTATAAGGTTGTTCTGGGATTCCTGAGTAGTCTGTAAAATGAGAACAACATCCCTGTGTTTCTTAGCAGCTTGAAAGTGAATTTGATCCCGTTCATTTATGCTCTGAATCATCTCCTTTGTGATCTCCCTAAGCTTCTTTGTGAGCTCAGAACTTAGGGTGCTTGGGAAAGAGTTGGCAGCATCAATCAGATGAGTCAGCCTTAATTAAACAAGGTCTGAGTGTACTTCAAGTTCTTCCTATATGTCCTTGGTCACTTTTTAGGATGCTTCAGATAACTCTGTTTTGGTAGAAAGATCTGATATGAGTTCAAGGAGTTGCGAACTGTTTGGAGGAGAGGCTCTTGAATGTTGACCTTGTATTTGGTAGAGAGCAAGATTAAGACTGAAATATTTGTTTGTTGAGGAAGATGGTATGTCCAATGGAGGGACAGGTGTGTGAGGTTGAGCTTCAAAATGGATGGAGTCTACGATCTTATCAGGTGGCTCGACGACTTGTACAGGTGACTTTACGATTTGATGTGACTCAATAATCGTAGAGGGAGGGATGATAGGAGATTGAATCAACGCAAAGTTTGGTATATTTGGTTCATCAATTACAGAATGTTGGGATTCTGTAACTTAAATTGATTAAGAGGATGAAGAATCACTTCCAACCATCTTGGTATTTCATAAAATTGGTTGAAAAATGATGGTGGACTGTGATTAACCCTGAAAGAGATGGGAATAGTTTGTACCTCATACCTATTAACTTAAGATAGACCATTTGTGATTACCTTTTGAGCAAAGTTGAGTTTGTCTAGGAATCCATGAGCTAGCACAGAAATTATTGGATAGACTTTGAAGGTCCAAAACATGTGATCCCAGGAGTTGAGAATCTGGGCTCTGTGAAAAGGCATCATAGGTAGATAGGAAAACAATTGATTATAGTTGGCTCTCCTATAACCATCATAGCCCACAACTATAATCTCAATCTCATCATCCTCTTCTTCTCTGTCTTCTTGTGAAAATTCCACTTCAACAATTACCTCCACTGAACTTCCTTGCTTTTCTTCTCTTTCACCCTCCATAGCTTCACTTTTCTCCATCTCTGCAGTTTCTGAAGCCAGAATTTCTTGAGAAACTGAGGGAGAATTTTGATGATCTCTTGGCAGATCCTCCTCAGGAGTAGCTTCTTCTGTTATGAGGGCTTCATGATGCTCCCCCTTAGCTAGATCATTCATTTGTAGTTCAAATAGCTCCCCCTCAGCTGGAGCAGTCTCTAGAGTAGGAACTTCAGACAGCTCCCCCTCAGTTTGAGTTGTGTTCTTCTGACTTGCTTCGGATAGCCCCTTCTTTGCAATTATCCTTTTATCTTCCTCCTTTAAGGCTTTTTCATTGACAAGAATGTATTTCTTGACAAGTTTTCCTTTTGACTTCTTAGGCTGAGCCATAGCCTCAACACTTTCTTCAGCTTCAGCTCTGAATGGTTGATCAGCCTGAGAAGCTGTTGCAGCATTTTCTTCGAGGGTGGTGTCCAATCTGGTCTCTACGATCGGTAATGACTCTACGATCAAAGAGACAATTGGCTTCTTTGACTTGTGACTGTGTTTTCTCTTCTTAAGCAGCTAAGAGATGGTGGCTCTACCTTTTTCTTCATCAGACTGTTATTCTTTCCTTTTCAAGTTCTTCAGAGTTTAAGTGCCAGAACACTCTTGAGGTTGATCAGTAGATGAACCTTGAGGTTCTTCTGCCATTTGAGCCTTCATTTTTCTTTTACCCTTATTTTTTCTGACTAAAGCAATGGGTTCTTCCTTGTTGATTTCTTCTTCTTCTTCTTCAATCTCCTTTACAACAGATATGTTTCCTGGAATCCAGGATTCCTTTGCATCACCAGTTCTTCCACTGGACTCAGACATCATCCTTACATTTTCTACTGGATTTCTTTTCTAGTTCTCAAATAGCTGCTGGGTCATTCCTCTGTTTGGATTGATGGGTTCTCCTTCATCATCCCCAATCTTATCTCCCAATGCTGACTGAAGGATGATGCTTATAAATCGCCCATAGAGCATCTTTCCAGAACTCTTTGACTTCTTCGAACTAAGTATCCATTTCCCAATCCAGTCAAGTAGTAGGGCTCCATAGTTGAGTTGAATCCCATAACTTATTGCTATCATGAGCTTAAGCTGTACTTCATTCACAGAGTCATGACCAGAGCTCTTGCAGCATATGCATTTCCCAACAATGTCAACTAAAAATTCATACCTTTGGGGGAACTCCTTCTTTTTATACCCTCTGACAGTTGGAAGCTTTTTGTGGTGCATCTTCTTTAATCCTTCATGAAAATCGATGCCTTGAATGAATAGAAATCCTTTCGATTTAAAACCTAGGACTAGGTTTATATCCTCAGCTTTAAGTTTAATTTCCACGCCTTTAACCCTTGTGGTGATGATATCGTTCTCAAATGTTCCATTCCTGTAGAATTATTTTATCAGCTTTGGGTAGATCCATGTGCTAGTACCTAGAGCTTCTTCAAGACCAGCTTTCTTTATCAAAGATAATGTTTTGTTAAATTTGGGATCAGCTGTCTTGAACTCATCAAAATAGAGTCGGTACCCAGAGATGACATTTGAAGCCGCCATTGATTTCTTTGTACTGAGGATGATTTAGCATTTTGAAAGCTAGGGTTTCTGCTGGTAGAGAGAGATAAAATTTTTGAACTTCTGAGTTTTCGAAAAAGGCCTTTTTAAAACTATACTTGTAACTTCCCTCCACCCGATCTGATTAGAGGGGCATGTGTCGAGTTCTGCTTGGCTCTATGATTTTAACTTGTGTGAGAAAGTACTAATTTACCCTTAGCTCCTCCTGAGCTGATGTTCTTTGAGAAGTCTACGATCGTTGAGTTTACTTCTGAATCTGCTCTACGAACATTGTCTGCCCTGGTCCTTGTGATGAACTTTCAACTTAGCATTTCTCTCGAGTTAAGGTAGCTCGGGAAGGGCCAACCTCTTAGAGTGAATTAAGGGTTAGGTTTTTCCCTGAGGCGCTTGACAGAGAGATTGTTTTGATTTGTTGGAACTTTGTCATCACAGGATGCTTCTTTGTTCTATTGATGGAGCTCTACGATCGTGGTCTTTCATATCACTGCAACTCTACGATTTTGAACATAGCCTTTATATCTGCATGGTTAGCACAAACTAGATCATAGATTTTATGGTTGTAAATTTAGCATGCTTAGCTCACTTATTAATTAATTAAATCTGGATTCATTTAGAGGCTTTGTAAAAACATCAGCAAGTTAATTTTCAGTAGGGATGTATTGTAGAGATATAGTTCCATTTTGAACATGATCCTAAATAAAATGATATCTTATTTCTATATGCTTAGTCCTAGAATGCATGACAGGATTGTGTGTTATTGCTATGGCACTTGTGTTATCACAATGAACAGGTATAGATTTGAAATCAAACCCATAATCTGCTAGCTAATTTTTCATCCATAAGATTTGAGCACAACAGCTGCTAGCAGCAATGTATTCAACTTCTGCTGTAGATTTAGATACTGAGTTTTATTTCTTGCTAAACCAGGATACAAGTCTGTTTCCCAGCAGTTGACAGGTGCCACTAGTACTTTTTCTGTCTATTTTGCAGCCTGCAAAATCAGCATCTGTATATGCTGTCAGTTCAAAAGAGGAATCCTTGGGATACCAAAGCCCCAAGTGAGGTGTGCCTTTGAGGTACCTGAAAATCCTTTTTACAGCAGTTAAGTGTGATTCCTTAGGATTAGCTTGAAAGCTAGCACATATATATGTTGCAAACATTATGTCTGGTCTACTGGTAGTTAGATATAGAAGAGAGCATATCTGTATTGAGTCATATCAATACTTTTACCTTTTTCATCTTTGTCAAGCTTGGTTGCTGGAGCAATTGGGGTTTTCATGGGAGAGGCAGATTTCATGCCATACTTTTTAAGTAAGTCTTTAATGTACTTGGCTTGGTTTATGAAGATTCCTTCATCAGTCTGCTTTACTTGCAGTCCAAGGAAGAAGTTCAGCTCACCCTTCATGCTCCTTTTAAACTTGCTCTGTATAAGCTTGGCAAATCTCTTACATAATTTTTCATCAGTAGAGCCAAAGATAATGTCATCAACATATATTTGAACTAATAAGATTTTGTCTTTATGCTTTCTAAGAAATAATGTGGTGTCTACTCTACCTCTTGTGAACCCATTTTCAATAAGAAAGTTAGTTAATGTTTCATACCATGCTCTAAGTGCTTGTTTAAGACCATATAAGGCTTTGTCTAATCTATAGACATAATTAGAGAGAGTTGGATTGATAAAACCTGGAGGTTGTTCTACATATACTTCTTCTTGAAGTTCACCATTCAGGAATGCACTTTTGACATCCATCTGAAAGACTTTGAATTTCATGTGAGCAGCAAAGGCAAGGAATATTCTGATGGCTTCTAATCTGGCAACAGGTGCAAAGGTCTCATCGTAGTCAATGCCTTCTTCCTGAGAGTAACCTATAGCCACTAGTCTTGCCTTATTCCTTGTTATTACTCCATCTTCATCCATCTTGTTCCTGAAGACCCACTTGGTGCCAATGATAGGATGACTTTTTGGTCTTGGAACTAATCTCTATACTTTCTTCTTTTAAACTAATTTAGTTCTTCCTAAATGGCTTCTATCCAGTTGGAGTCTTCTATAGCATCATCTATCTTCTTGGGTTCCATTTATGACAGAAAACTTAGATAGAAACACTCATTTTGGGTGGCAGCTCTTGTTTTGACTCTTACATTTGCGTCTCCAATGATTAAGTCTTGAGTGTGATCTCTTGTCCATCTATTTCCTATTGGAACATCTGTCATGATGCCTTCTTGTTTGAGACCGTCAAGATTAATTTTAGCTTCTTAATGTGGAGAATCGTTGTCTTGCGGAATTCTCTCTACGATCTCCTCTTCTTGCTCAACGATCTCATTTTCTGGAACTATTATCGTGGTGTTGGGATCGACGACTTCGTTCGTAGTGTCTAAATTAGCATTCGTAGTGTCTTGAGACATTGCTTTGTCCAAGTCTGTTTCATCAAAGATGATGTGAATTGAGACTTCAACACTCAGTGTTTTTTTGTTAAACACTCTATAAGCTTTACTGTCTGTGGCATATCCGAGAAAGATTCATGCGTCAGACTTGGGTTGGAACTTTGTTAGATACTATTTTCCATTATTGAGTATGTAGCATGCACAGCCAAACACATGAAAGTAGCTGACACTTGGCTTTCTTCCTCTCCATAGTTCGTAGGGAGTCTTCTTTAACGTGTAGAGTGTATAAGAGATCTATTCTGAGTGTAGCATGCAGTGTTGACAGCTTTTGCCCAGAAGTATTCAGGCAGATGGGCTGCTGCTAATAGAGTTCTTCCAGCTTCTATCAATGTTCTGTTCTTTCTCTTAGCTACTCTATTTTGCTGAGGGGTTCATGGAGCTGAGAAGTTGTGGCTGATGCCATTGTCTGTGCAGAACTGGTCCATCTCAGAGAAGTCAAATTCTCTGCCATGATCACTTCTTATAGCCTTGATTTTCTCCTCTCTCTCGTTGATCACTAATCTGAACATTTTGATTAGTTGGGAGCTAGTTTCATCTTTTCAGTTTAAAAAGAACACCTATGTGAATCTGGTGTAGTCATCCACTACGACCAGTGAGTATCTCTTCCCTCCAAGGCTCGTTGATGGAATTGGCCCAAATAGATCCATGTGAAGCAGCTGCAAGGGCTTGTCAATTGAGTTGACAGTTTTGCTCTTAAATGAGCTTCTCGTCTACTTTCCAAGTTGACAGGCATTGCAAGGCCTTTCTTTGATGAAACTGAACTTGGGTAAGCCTGCAACTAGATCTTTTGAAGCCAGTTTAGACATGCTTTTGAAGTTGAGATGAGATAGTCTTCTATGCCATAACCAGCTCATTTCTTCAGATGCTTTAGCCAGAAAGCATATCGTCTCATCTGAGCTTAGTTGACCAAGATTTACAGTATAGACATTTCCTTTTCTTGTTCCGGTCAGCTTTATTGTTGATGTCTTTAGATCTCTGACTTAACATTGATTGTTAAGGAATGTGATTTGATGACCCTTGTGGCTGAGTTGGCTTATGCTCAAAAGATTGTGTTGTAGTCCTTCCACATAGGCTACTTTATTGAAGGAAACTGCACCGTTCCCAGCGGAGCCGTATCCTCTTGTCTTGCCAGAGCCATTGTCTCCAAAGATGACTGCAGGACCCTCCTTCTCTATGTAGTTGGACAGAAGGGCTTTGTTCCCTTGCATGTGCCTTGAGCATCCTCTGTCCAAATACCAGGTTGTGATCGTGGAGCTTGGTTCCTGTGGTAAGATAAAAGCTCTCATTTTGGTACCCATACTTGCATGGGTCCTACTTTGTTAGTACCCTTGGGAATCCAAATTTGCTTAATTCTGGGTTTCATATGCATAGGATTATGGTAACATATTACATCCTTGTGACCAGTCTTATTATATATAAAACATCTGATATAATGCATACTTGTGTGTGTGTGTGTGTGGATTCTTCCTCCATTTGGACTTATGTGGGATATTAGCAATCCTTCCTTCCTTTTTCCATGTGTCCTTGTGTTTCATGATTTGTGAAGAGTGGGGCTTAAATCTACTATTCCTTCCCAATTGGTTCGTGGAGTCGATTTTACTCGACTCTATGACCCTTTGAGGTTGGAGAGTAGAGACTGAGTTACTCATCTCTCTTCTGAAACCTAGGCCAGCATGAGATCCTTTATTCCTTGGAACATAGGTTGGATCTGACGAGGTGGGTTGGACTGGTTCTTCCTTCTGTGAGGATTTCACAAATATAATGATACTTCTGAAACTTGGAGCATTACTAGGGTTAGTTTCTTTTATGTTTTTCACATATGACTCTGAGGTGGATTCCCCAAAGCCTAAACATGTTCTGTCAGATGCACTTCTCTGACTAGAGATCGGGGAGTCCTTGAATGAAGAGGATTTATTCCATGTATAGATTGTCCTTTCTAGTTCCTCAATTTTAGAGGTTAGACTTGACTCTTTTTGTGCATTGAGCTCCTTGGTCTGTTTTAAGAGCTTATTTTTAGATTCAGGCTTGGAGAGAGAGTTGGTACTTAGAAGGGCTGTTTCCAGTTCTTCCATAACTTTCTCTTTCTCCTTTTGAAGAAGTGAATAATCTTTGGATAGAACTCTGAACCATTTCATGTACTGATGCAGATCAGATGTTATGCCATGCAGTGCAGTTCTCAAATCATCAATGTCTACATCAGCAGAGTTAAAGTCAAATACCTCATCTATACTTACTTTATAAATGTTGGAGTTCTTTTTATCCTTTTCATGTTTGGCCATTAGGCAAAGATTTTCCATTTGAGGATCTTCATCATCTCCAGATTCGGGAGTTAAGTCGTTGTCTAAGTCACTCCATGATCCTCCAGCTACAAGACCGTTGTCTTTCTTCTGAAGCCTCTTGTTTCAGTTTCTAAACAATATCAATAATCGGCTAAAATAACCAGATTAACATCAAACTGATTCCACTAAAAGAATTAAGCAGCAAACATAGTGAATCAGCTCAAAACCAACAAATTAATTTGACCCAACAGAGAAAATCTCCATCTTAAATCAATTTGAAAACTCCCAACACGTCCTCCTAATCGCCGACGTCCTCCTCGTCGCCGATCATTCCGATCAAAATAGAAGGAATCAAGTGAATCAAGACCAATATTCTGTTTAGCTCTTCGAATTCTGGCCTTGAGAACTCAAGACCATTCGAGGCAATCGGTTTCTACGCAGTGCCAGTTGTGGACGTTTGCTCCGTCTAGTCTGTCCTCAACGATCCACCTCTTGTCTCCCTCTCCGTATTTCGCCATTTAAAAGAGAGATAAGCAGAGATAAGAAGTTTGAATATTTTTGGTGATTGAATAGGTAGAGCTGCGAAAAATGCAGGGGAGAAAATATGTGTGGGTGCGTTTGAGGGAGAAACACAACACAAGTAAAGAAAGAGAGAGAGACCAGAGGATTCTCAAGGTAGAAGGATCTAGAACACTGGCTTTATTATTATTTTATTATTATAATTATAATAGGTAGAAGGATCTAGAATAAGCCTATATTATTATACTAGGGTTAACCCTCTTCAACTTCTTTAAAAATTACCAGATCCGATTTAAGAGATGATCCAAAAAATCCTTTAGTTGGTTTATTTTTCAACTAAACCAACTAAAGGATTTTTTTCAAAAATTACCAGATCCGATTTAAGTTAACAGAGGATGAGGTGGTTCGGTATGATTTTGGATGATCGGTGGTTGTGATTGGAGGTTTATGGATGATCGGAGGTTTGTGGATGATGGTGGTGGTTATGGATGATGGTGGTAGTGATTTTGGGTGGTTCTGTCTGATTTTGGGTTATGGATTCTGATTTTGGGTTGTTAATAATAATAATAATCTCTCTTTTTCAAAGTATTAGATATCCACCTAAGCATTGTTGTGTTTTTTAATTATTAAATATCCACATAAGCATCTAATGTGTCCATCTAAGCATCTGACGTGGTGCCACATCTTAATTCCGTTAAGTTATAACACTTTTAGATGGAAATTTCGATTTTTGTAAAAAAGTTATAGTTCAATGAGTTGACCGTAAAAAAATTCACTTCGGTGATGCATTTATAAACCGACCTCTAGTAGAGTGATGAAAAGTGTATTTAACCCGATATATTAATGGGTTATTTTATTTTGAAAGACGTGATAACCGCCATTACGTTTCTTCATTTTTAAACCCTTGTTTGCATGCTGAAATCCTTTTTTCTCTTTATGTTCGTCTTCTTCCCTTTCTTCTATCTTTGTTTGTGTTATTCTTTAATCGTTTGATCACCATTTTCGTCTTGTTGTATAGTTATCGTTGTTACTTGTTGTCGTTGTTTATTGTTATTATTGTTACTTTGTCAGTACAGACAACTTCTGTTTGTTGGTCGCCATTTTCATTGTTTTGTTCGTTCGATTAGTTGTTTTGTTTTGTTCGTTCGATTTGTGTTGAATGGATGATACAAGGAAGAAGTACGGAAAGAGAAAGAGAATCACAGAGGATGATTCTATAAAGGGATTGAAGAAGTTTGTTGTGGAGGAAGGGAAGGGGAGAAGGGAAAGAGGTAAGAATGCATAGGTTGGTGTTCATAGTGATATCAAGCATCACGAAGTGCGTGTGAGATTACGATTTTGATGTCGATGTAGTTAAGTCGGAAGGACAAGTGCTTAGCGAGAATATAATTCCAATGAAAAGAATTTTAAAGGTTTGTTAATTTAAATTTTGTTATTTTACGATCATATAAATGTTTGGTTTCTTAGTTAGTATATTTTTTATTCTTGTTAGATTACATTTTGGATACCACTTGTGTTCAATCGATTTGGAATGTTTGGTTACTTTTTATTCTATTATGGTTACCATTAAAAGATGTTTTGATTCTTATCATATAATTGTTGATTCATTGTTAGATTATGATTTTGATACCACTTTTGTTCCCTTGAGCTGGGTCTTTGGTTACTGTTTGTTGTTGTAATGGTTACCATATATTTGCTTTAGTATACATTGTTTAACTAAAATGTGGTTGATTTATATGTTTGTTTATGTATTGGTTACCATGGATACATGGTTTGGTTACTATCATATAGCTATTTGGTTAATTGTTTAGTATGTTTGTTGTTAATGCTTGCTCATGATTTGGAATCTATTATTGTTCCCTCAATTTGGTATTTGGTTACCTTTTTATGTTGTTTTGGTTTCCATGTATATGTGTAGTATACATTTAATGGCTGAAATGGATTTGGTGTACATGTTGATCATGTTTTGGTTACTATGATATAACTGTTTGGTTACTATCATATAAACTGATATGTTACTATATAAACATGTTTTGGTTACTATGATATAACTGTTTGATTACTATCTTATAACTGTTTGGTTACTATGATGTAAACTGATATGTTACTATATAAACATGTTTTGGTTACTATGATATGTTACTATGATATAGACTAATATGTTACTATGATATAACTACTTGGTTACTATCATATAACTATTTTGTTACTATCATATAAATGTTTGGTTTACTATCAAATAACTGTTTGGTTACTATCTTATAACTGTATGGTTACTATCATATAACTATTTTGTTACTATCATATAGTTGTTTGGTTACTGTTTTATTATGTTATGGTTACTATTATATTACGATATGGTAACTATTTTTGTGTAGTCAGTGTGGGATGTTGGAAACTTTGTATAGTATATTTTGGCAACTGTGTATTTGTTATATTATGTTTTTGCTAGTATAATATTATTTGTTGGTTATTATGTAACTGTTTATGGTATAAACAATGTTTTATATTGGTTACTAATAATTGTCCAAATCTAATTTTGTTTATTTGCAGTTATGGGACATGTATTATGAGGGATGTAACAGAAAATTTACTGGAAAAGTTATTTATTGGTGCGACGTGGAAGTTCCCAGCATGATTGCCAAGGAACTGAACGAAAGTCAGTTGGAGAAGTTCAAGGCAACATGTTTTGGGAATTTTCTGGAGTTTGGTGATCAGCACCAAATGTATTCCTAGATTATTCACCATGCTCTTATACGGGAGGTTCACCAGGGTGATGCTGGTGAAATGTGGTTTTTGTTTGAGGATAAAAGGGTCAAATTTGGTTTGCCTAAGTTCTGTCTAATTTCTGGGTTGAGATGGCAGGGTGAGGATGATATTACTGTGTATAAAGGTATGGAGAATATGCTTATTGACAAGTTTTTTGGGCATGAAGCTATTACGCGTAGTAGTATAGGTAGGGTTTATCGGAAGGCAGTTTTTGATGACGATGATGAGGCTATTAAGATGTCATTTATTTTTCTGGTGTTTAATTTTATCCACATTTTCGGAAATTCATGTGGATGGGGCAATGGTCAATTTTCTATGTTATGGTGATGTTAATAGTTTTCCTTAGGGGAAATTCGCATTCGAGATGACAAAGTACTTTTTGTCAAATGCTTTGAAGGGGAGATTGAAGAAAGGAAGGAATGGTGGGTTAATATATAATTTCTACAAGGATCATTATACAAAATTGTACAAGTTGAATGGTCTACCTTATGTATTCCAAGTTTTTATGTTTGAGATCATTCCGTTATTCAAAACTCGGGGCATATGCAATGATGAGCATCCGTCTGATATCCATTTATTTAGATGGAAGGATCTAGTGAATCCCCCTACAAATGACAAGTTGAATGATTTAGTATTTTATTCCGGACAGGTATGCAGTTTATTACTAAGAGTATAATTGGCTGCCTTTAGTTATATATTTAGTTACTGATTATATATTGTGATGTTTATTGTTAACAAAGTAGTTAGTTACCTTTATATACTCATTTGGTTACTGATTAGTTATGTTTGTGTTAATAATAACAATGTATTTTGTTACCTGAATATATGCATTTGGTTACTAATTAAATTACCCTCGTGTTGCTAATAACAATTTTGTTGGTTACCCAGTTATATAAATTTTGTCTACCTTTCTTAATTGTTTTGGTTACTAATTTATATACATTTGGTTACCTGTATATATGTAGTTGGTTACTAATTATGTTTCATGATTCTTTATTTACAATTTTTTTTACTATATTTGTTCAATGTTTGTCAGATATTATATTAAATTTAATTAATGTTTTTCAGTTGAGGATAAAAAGTCTGATTCCCACGTCCGAGGAGAAGGATTGGATTGATTTGGGTGGGCTTCAATTTTTAAATGGGAAGGATGCTGATAAGAATGTTTCAAAAAAAGTTAAGGGTGACAACATTGGATTTGATATATCTAAAGTTAAAGATCTGATTGATGCGTGGTTTAGGCCGTTGGAGAAGAAAATGTCGAAATTAAGAAAGACATTGTAAAATTGCGGGCTGATATTAAGGATGATATGCATGTTTTTCATGTTCAGTTATGTAGGGACTTTAGGTCCATTATTAGAGATGAGTTACGCGGGATCAAAGGTGTTGAGGACAAACAAGTTGATGGTGATTCTGATGATAATTCTGATTCTGATGATGGCAGTGATGATGATGATGATGATGAAGATGATGTAAGTGATGAAGCTGATGATGTAGCTGATGAGGCTGATCATGATGTAGGTGATGAAGATGATGTAGCTGATGAAGATGATGTAGATGATGATGATGATGATGATGATGTTTTTAAAGGTAATAATAATGATGATGATGAGGTTTGTGATGATGGGTTGAAAGGCGATGAGAAAAATGATGAGTTTGATACTAAAGTCGTTAAAGAGTGTGAAGATGTTGTTATGGTTGATGAAGTTGTTAAGGATGATGAAGTTGTTAAAGAGTGTGAAGACCCCCATGTTGATGAGGATGTTGATGATGGTTCAAAAATAAATAAGAATAATGATGGTGATGATGTGTTGAATTTTTTTGAGAAGAAGGATGGGAATGAATTTGAGATTGGTAATAAAGTTGAACGTGATGTTGTGGTTGAAGAACGTCATGAAATAAAAATTGATGATGATGCAAAAAATGTCAAGGTTAGACATATATGTTTGTTTTGTTGTGTTATATGTCTTTTTTTTAATGATTAATTGATTGTTTTTTATTTTGCACAGATTGGCAAGAATAATGACATGCCATCATTTGACATATTAAGCCAATGCACTGGTAAAGAGATTGTTGTGTATGTTGCTGATGAGGTTAGTGTTATAATGACAAGCCATCCTATTTTTTACATGTTTTTGGTTTTTGGTTACTGTTATATTGTGATATGGTTACTATTATATATATATTATGTTTACTATTATAATATTGGTTGGTTACTATTACATTGTGTGTTGGTTACTACTATATTATAATATGATTAATAATTTATTTTGTTTTGGTTACTAATATGATATGTTCACTTTAATATGTCGATTATTGTTCATTCATTTTTTTTATTAAATATAGTTGTTAACTTCATGAGTTTATGTTGAAAATATAATTGTATTTGTTACCCTTTATGTCGATATAAAGCGGAGAATAAATTTGAGGTGAAAAGCAAGTGCGCCCTTGATCGAATGGTTTTTACTACACGGGACATAGTTGATGTGATGAGTTGGAGAAAAGTGTCCATAAAATTAAATGTGGTAGACACTGTCGAGTGAACATGCAAAGAGTGCCATTTTGCGGTCTCCATATACATCGATGTTTGGATCTACTGGTTCATAAATCTCTTCTTAGTGGGTGCTAGTCAAACACTTGCATGTCTTTCTGCATTTCCAAAAGTATGCATGGATATGCCATCAAAGTTTGAAGAGGCATTGTTTGAACAATGGTTTAAAATTGGTCTAAACAACAGAAAAAGGTTTGTTTTTTATTGTTAAGAATGTTATAGTTTTTTTATTAAACAATTAAATTTTTTTTCTTTGTAGAAACACATGGTTAATATTAAATAAATGTTATGGTTAGTGTTATTTTATGTTTTAGTTCTTTGCTTTATCATGTTATAGTTCTTTGTTATTTTATAAGTTGGATACTCATTTTGTTTTTGTCAATTTGGTTTTTAGTTACTATCATATTATATGTTGGTTACTATATAATTGTTAGGTATATGTATGTTGGTTAAATTATTTTTTATTACATTATATTTTACATTTTATTTATTTGTCGTATTGTATGTTAGTTCTTTGTCATATTATGTTTTGGTTACTAATATATTATATGTTGGTTACTATCATGTAATATTTGTTTTATGTTAATGTTCAATTGAAGTAAAGTGTTTGTTACTTTATATTATATTTTGATTGATTACTAGGTATTTGTTTAGTACATTCATGTTGTTTAAAATTATTATTGAGTAGATGATGTTGTTGTTTTGGTTACTATTAAATTATTTTATGGTTACTATTATTTTATATTTTGGTTACTATTTTTGTTATGTATTGGTTATTATTTGATTATGGTTATTATATTAATATTTGTTGGTTACCAGTTTACTGTTTACAATTAAGCTGTTGATTAGTATGTTAATTATTGACTGTTCAAGTCTTATTTTTGGTAGTGTATACTAATACGATAACTGTTAATGTTAGCGTGTATACTAATATGTTTTATATTGAAGGACCGACAAATTTCCTAGAAAGAATGATAATATTGAACCTGCTTTTGTATTTGGGTCTGTCCCAATATCATCAAAAATGTGGTTCTACAAATTAAAGACTCCTGGACAATGGTTAGACGATGATGTGAGTTCTTTTTTTTTAAATTATGTTTTTATAGATATGGTTACATTTTTTAGTTGGGGTAGTAACTAGTGTTAACCGATTTGGTTACATTCATTACATACTTACATTTTTCAGCAACTGTGTAATATTATATATTTTTTTTTCTGGTTCAGCACATCAATGTTGCGTTTTATTATTTCTGTAAATTGGCCAGACATTCCGACAGTGTTCATATAAGGGCAAAGACTATGGATTGTTGGTTTCATAACAAGATGACTGCTCTTTTCGAGGAGTATACAAGTAAAAATGCAGATACGAGTGTTTTATGCGGGAGGTGATGTTCTTTGAATACATCCATGGTGCATTTATGGATGTCAACACACCATGGAGAAATGTTGATTACGTGTTGTTCCCCATTCATATGTCATCAAGGAACATTGGTTTTGTTGACATTTGATGTGCATCGTGAAGCGTCTAGCATTTATAATTTTTTGCGACCAAAAAAGAAATCCATGCAAACAAAAATTATGGATGTTTGTGAGCCTTATATATTTATTCTTCCCACTTTATTGCGGAAGAGTGGGTTTTGGAGGGATAGGTCTGACATTGACTTTAACAGTGAACCGTATCGCAACAAAGAGGAAGATGATATAATTGAGTTGGAATTTGTAGAGGCGGTTCCTGAACAAGTCTAGGGGTAAGGGTTACATTGTTTACATTTTTTAAATTATTACATATAGGTTGATTTTAGTTTTGATTTTTGTTATCTTTTTTCTGTTTGTGTAGTGATTGTGGGATGTTCACGATATGTTTCGCTGAGCATGTCATTCATCAGAAATTTGATAAAATTCCTATTCCATTACCCATTACGATGTCGGAAGAAGTTATGCACAAACCTATATATGCATGCGAGAACAAGCAGTTGGAGGATATCTGACTATTGATGAGGAGAATTTCAAGAAGATTTGTTTCAGATTTTGATTAGTTTGGATCTCGTTGTTTTGTATTTTATGAATTGTGTTTTTGTATATTTTTTTGGGGGATATACACAACATTTTGTATGGGATTACATATTTGAGAATTTTAGCGATAATGAAAGTAACATTGTTTGTTGATTGGTATTTGTTTTTTTAAGTTGTGTTTGCTTTGCATTGTTTGAGATGTACTGATTGGTAACCAAATATGTATAAAAGGTAACCAACTATTGTTTTGATAGTAACCAGAGAGTTACAAGCTTGTTTTAGGACATATATCAATTGTGAAATGTACATGTCATAGTATACTTGGGTTGGCTAAACAAACAATATCACTTTCATTCTGGGATCTTTGGATATGAGGTTGTTTTATGTTTTGGTTACCATTAAAACATATTATGGTTACTGTTATGTAACTATTTGGTTACTTATAATATTTAAGTTGTGTTTGTTGCATTGTTTGAGATGTACAATTGGTAACCAAATATGTATTAAAAGGTAACCAACTATTATTTTGATAGTAACCAGAGAGTTACAAACTTGTTTTAGGACATATATCAATTGTAAAATGTACATGTCATAGTATACTTGGGTTGGCTAAACAAACAATATCACTTTCATTACGGGATGCTGGATACACAAGTTGTTTTATGTTTTGGTTACCATTAAAATATATTATGGTTACTGTTATGTAACTATTTGGTTACTTATAATATTTAAGTTATGGTAAACAAATTGACATAAAAATGTTTTAGAATAGTTAACAATTGTACAATGTATATATATGTGTGCTTTATATTGGAAACTCATAATGAAATCAGAAATCAAAATATTAATCAATAACAATTTTGTTTACTGTAAACAATAAAAAATGTTTCCAACCATATGGATACTGGTTACTCATAGTAAACAATTATATATTCTTGTATTTACACTCTTAATGTAATTGCAATATATCAGACCTTTTTTGGTCTAAAAACAGGTGGATTATTGCATGTTTTCCTGTTGTGTAATTTTTCTTGGCACCTGCTGCATTTGTTTTGAATTTTGATTTTAGACCCATGTTTGTACCTCCCTATTTTTGGTCTTCCCGCTGGTCTTCTTGTGTTCGGTGGTTTTACACATATGTTTCTTACTTCCTCTGGTATATCCCAGTTTTCTTTGTCATCTAACGGTATGATGGAAGTTGAATATGTGTCAACCAAAGTTGTTTTAGAGTAATTTTTTGAGCAAAAATCATAACAGCTCAAATTTCGCTTGTTCATAACAGCAACAGCGTGTGGACAAGGCATCTCATGGTACTGAAATTTATGACATGTACATGTCTTTTGGTCGATGTCCACAATATATTGTTTGGCGACATTGTAAACAGTGAAAATCACTAAGTTTGATGTCTCAACCTACAACACAAATTAAGTGTTGTTAAAATAAAGTACAACTGGAATCATTTTTATTGTCTGAAAAAAGAATAAATATAGTAAAGTAAACAACTCAATGTTATAATTACAAAACACAATAACATTATAATTATACAGAGTAACCAAACAAGCATCAGTTAGTAACCAGTATAATGATACACAGTAACCAACTCAGCAGTAGTCAGTAACCATTATAATGTTATGCAGTAAGCAATTAAGTATTATTTAGTAACCAATATAATATTACATAGTAACCAAGTTACCATTAGTCAGTAAACAAGTTAGTATTAGTCAGTAACCATTATAATGTTGCACAGTAAATAAGTCAGCATTAGTCAGTAACCAATTAAACATTAATTAGTAATATTATGCAGTAACCTAGACAGTATTAGTCAGTAACTAGTACAATGATACACAGTAACCAACTCAGTAGTATCCAGTAACCATTATAATGTTATGCAATAAGCAATTAAGTATTAGTTAGTAACCAATATAATATTACATAGTAACCAAGTTACCATTAGTCAGTAAACAAGTCAGTATTAGTCAGTAACCATTATAGTGTTACACAGTAACCAAGTCAGCATTAGTCAGTAAATAATTCAACATTAATTAGTAATATTATGCAGTAATCAAGACAGCATTAGTCAGTAACTAAGACAATTTAAAATTTGATGCAATAATTTATAATTTGTATTAGTTACCTTAAGTTTCTTTGATTTAATGATATTAGATTGCAACCTTCTTTCAGCTGTTGTGGAAAGTGTTGTGAATGTTGATAAAGCTGCTTGTTTGTTTGTGAAATATCATCTTTGAACCAGACAACGTAGGCATTCAATCATTGATGCAACTGGAAGATCCCTAATCATCTTGATTGCGTTGTTAATAGATTTGGCGGTGTTTGAAGTCATTGTTGAGTATCTGCTTACAGTCCCATGGAGCCTGGTGCACTTCTCCAACTTGACCTCTTCCTCCAAATATGTCCTTATTCGAGGATCAATGGCATCAAGTTCAGCCATGTGTTTGTTGAATTGTTCAATAGTGTAAGCTCTACAAGCCCCGTTGTAAGCCTGTTTAAGTTCCTCTCCTCTCTTTCTGAATCTATTTTTTATATTTTTCAGTACATGGTATGTGCAGGAACCATGCATGACGTCTGGAAACACAAAATTCAGTCCTTGTATAATGGCTTCATGTCTATCTAAGACAATGCATTGGCCTTCCCTAACTCCACAAGCAATTCTCAAATTTATGAAAAACCATCTCCAAGATAATTCATTTTCATTTGTCGACCCATTTGCAAAAAGCAATCGGAACAATGTTTCGGTTTGCATCTTGTGTGCTTATCAGTAGTGTCCCCCCGTAAGTTGATTGTATGAACGTTCCATCGAATACAATTATTGGAAAGCAATGGTTCCATGCTTGAATGGATGCTCCAATGGCAAAGAATAAATACTTGAAACGGCCATTTGTTTCCAACTCGAGGATGTGTTGAGAACACGATATGAAACATGAGCATTATCATTAGAATTCAAGTAGTATACAATATCAAATCACTAGTAATTGGTAACCATTCGGTTGGTTAATGGTATCCAAATTGATTGAGTAGGGTAAGTTAAATCGGATTTTAGTTGGGTAACCAACTAAGTATGAAAAACCAATAAAATGTCATTAGAATTAGAAGTAGTATACAGTATCCAAATCACTAGTAGTTGGTAACCATTCAGTTGGTTAATGGTATCCAAATCTGTTGAGAAGGGTAACCAAATCAGTTTAGTTGGGTAACCAACTAAGTATGAAAAAATTAATAAAATGTCATTAGAATTACAAGTAGTATATAGTATCCAAAACACTAGTAGTTGGTAACCACTCAGTTGGCTAATGGTATCCAAATTTGTTAAGTAGGGTAACCAAATTAGTTTAGTTGGGTAACCAACTAAATATGAAAAAACCAATAAAATGTTTATAATTGTTACCTGGATTTGTTTTCTTCAGCATGTGTAACCACGATGGGATCATTGAGTAGTCGTGTGGATTTCCTCTTACCTTTTCCAACGTTTTCTCCTTCGATCTCCATGCTTTTTGGTAAGAGATAGACACATTATATTCTTTCATTATGTCCTCCACAATATCGGTTGGTGTGTATATTATTTTCAAATTTATTAATTTGTGCATTATGCATTCACTGACCAACTCACTATTTACCTGCCTGTGGTCTCCCAGCAATACGTTGACTGAACACGTGTGGATGTCGTTGAATTCCCTCACCTTGAACATACTGGTTTTTTGAAAACTTGATGCTCTCATCTTCCATTTGCAATTTTCATCATATATGCACACTAGCACAAAGTCTCTATGACTTGTTCGTTGAACTTTGTGTTATCTGTTTTTCCTGATTGAATGCAGCCTCATAGCTTGTGATAGGATTTTTTTGTCTTTGTAGGTTTGATGTAATCGTACTTCACGTTCATTCGGATCTGTTATTACATCATCATATCGTCGTTCTTACGTGTATGATTTGTCATATTTATGCATCTCGTCGTTGTTCAATAATTTCCATTGCAAGGTGATCAACATATTGCGTTCCAATTTGGCAATCGTGTGTTGGTAGTGGAACTAGTGCTGAATTCCCTTGTGTTGATCTGATTGGCGTTACATTGTGAATTATAGTTTCTTCTACATTTGTCAAGTTATGTAAGATTGTTGTGCGTCCCCTTCTGTGTTCAGTTTCTATAATCACTGGGAATTTACCTTACTCATCAGATTTTCTACTGACTTTAATAAAGAATCTTAAGGTTGCTTCATCTGATATACTGATCGGTGGAATATCGCTTCTAATCTGAAATTTAATTGTCAATGTTGTTGCGTTTGTGTCTAGCCGTAATGCACTGCATATCATGTTTTGCATCTCTCTGAACGAACAAGTTGATGGAACTAGTATGCCGGTAACTTCAAATTTGGTGTATTGGTTACTATTAGTCCATGTACCGTTGAAATAAAGTACAATTGGAATCATCTCCATTTTCTGTCAACAGAATAAGTATTTTTAAAGTAACCAAATCAATGTTAGCTAGTAACCAAACTACATGATGTTTGTAACCAGAACATAAAACACATTTGTACATTCATCTTACAATAGAAATAATCAGTATATTGATATTTGTTACCAATTAAATTATAATAGTTGTATCACGGGTAACCAATGTAGCGATAAGTAACCAACATATTAAAACAAACCAAACTACGACAACATTAACATTAATCATGACAACATTATTCGATAAAATCCATTTCAGATTGTAACCAACACATATTTATTTAGTAACCACAAGATAAATACATTCTGCATTGCATTTTTATAGTAAAAAACAACCAGTATAATTTGTTTCTTAACAACTAAAGACAAGCTGTTGTAAGAATGTAACCAATGTAGATAACAAGTAACCATTAATATAAAAAACATAAGTAGAAGTGTACATTAATATGCTTCAGCAACCAATATTACAGTAACCAATTAATCTCTGCAGTAATTAAGTTTGCATTAGTCAGTAACCAAGTCAGCATTAGTCAGTAACCAAGTCAGCATTAGTCACTAAATAATTTTACACAGTAACCAAGTCAGCACTATAATTTTACACAGTAACCAAGTCAAAGATTAGTCGGTAACCATTATAGTTTTTACGATAAGCAAGTCAGCATTAGTCAGTAACCAAAATAATGTTACATAGTAACCAAGTCATCATTAGTCAGTAACCAATTCAACATTAATTAGTAATATTATGCAGTAACCAAGACAACATTAGACAGTAACTAAGACAGCAATAGACAGTTTAATGTTTCGCAATAATCAAGACAGAATAGTCAGTAACCAAGACAACATTAGACAGTAACCAATTTATATAACCTTAGTAACCATAATATACAACATTTTTTCAAATACATTTTGCATTCAAAACATTCATTATTCTTACTGTGTGACCATTTTAAGTGCAAAAAACTTAAGAAAGGTAACCAATATAGTAATTCGTAGTAACCATAGGTAACTATATGATAATAAATTTTAAACTCACATACCTCAGTATTTTGTATCGAATTTGATGTTGACCTTGTATTCAACAATCACTGCAGTAATTAAGTTTTTGGTTACTAAACTTGAAGGCGGCGTTGATTTTGTATGCTATTTTCGATCTTAGAGATGCGTAGCGACAACAGGCTTCGTCTTCTCCGATTACGAGTTTAGTCGTGACAGGAGGCTTCGTCTTCTCCGATATCAGAGTTGTGTCGCGACAGAAGATTTTGTCTTCTTCGATTGATTTGAAGTTGATCTGTTATTCAGTTATCAAAGTTGCATGTTTTCTCAGTTGCTTGAATTTAGGTACGGTTGGTTACAAATATGAAAGAAAAATAATTGACGTGTAGGAGTTAAATGATACATGATTTTAGGAATCGTAATATATTGTGTTGTGTTATTTTTGTAATTATTTTGTGTGTGTTTTATTTTTGTAAATACTTTCTAATTGTTATATATTAGTGTTAAGGACCCAAAAAATTAATACACGTAATGGCTGAGGTGGCTTATTTGGCTAATCAGACTATCCAAGTTGGTTCCAACGTGGAAAGCATTCTTATTCAGGATTTCTTTTTCTTCTTCAACAAAAACATTCTTCATCTTCATCAAACCCCAAACTGTATTTGAAGTAATGAAAACATCTAAAGTATTTTTGATACGATCTGCATTATACCTATAGGCTTGGAAACCCGCTTGAAGCCGTTGAAGTCAGTCAAATCTGAAACAATACGATAGAATATAGTGAGATTCGTTGTGAAAACAGTAAATGCGTAATTTGTGGTCGTTGATTTGATTACCTTTTGGGAAGGATCGAGAGGAGAGATAAAGGATAAAGAAGCGAAAATAATGAGCATCATGATGAGATGAATGAACTTCTCCTAGGTGATTTTGAGGCTTTCGAGACTTGTGCACTTTGTAAATCGGCCTGCTTGCAATGAAATGTAGTGTAGAGGCTTGATAACTTTTTGATTTGGTTCTATTTTTTATTTTATTTTGTATTTTGTTTATATGTTTAGTTATTAATAGGTTTTTAATATTTATTTGGTTCTGTTTTTTATTTTTTTTATTTTTTGTTTTTATGTTTAGTTATTAATAGGTTTTAATATTTTTAATAGTATGTTTTTTTATGTTCAAGTCTCAATTTAATAATTTTATTGTATTAATATTAATATTAATTTTCAAAATAAAAATAATAATTAAAAGAAAGGAAAAAAGATAAAAAAAAAAAAAAAAGAAAAAATTATTAAAAAATAAATTATATATTTATTTTAGTTTTATTATTATTTTAATCATTTTTTGGCCACATAATTAATGATTTTATTTTATTATTATTTGTGTTGCCACATAAGAAAATAATAATTTTTAATTTTTTTTTTCAATGCCAAGTCTAAAAATATTTGACGTCCGTCCAAAAAATAGGACGGAATGACTTGAATTTTCATTTTTAAAAAGCACAGTGGGCTGATTATTGGGGTGTAAATCGAGCCAAGTAGTTCGGTACTCGACTCGAAATTGGCTCGAAAATATGATCCAAAGTTCGAATTCGAAGTTGATCCGAGTCGAATCTGATCCATACTCGTTTTCTGTTTAATGATACACGAGTCGAAATCGAGCATACCAGTGTTCGTTCAGATTATGGTTCAAGTATTTCATTTTTTTCTCGAACCATACTCGATACCTGCTCGATGGATCATATTCGAATATTGGTCTGATCCATGCTAGTAAGCTAAATATGTGATATTTGTATCAATCTTTATAATTTATTAAGTGTAATATGAAATTGTGTAAACTTGTACATAAATAAACCAATGAATTGAATGTCAATTTTTATTACATTCTTTATAATTTCAATACATAAATAAAAGTAAAAAAAATTTATATATAAATATTAGTTAAGTAACCAATTTAGTATGTAGTGGTTCAATTTTAAATGAAATGGTTCATATTCGAAACTCGATTTGAAGGCTCATGAGTAACTCGCTTTGTAAACGGGTCGAGTACTTACGAGCCGAGTAGGTCCGAATAATGATCTGAGTCAAATTTGACGCAAAATATAAATCCCTTATTGAATCCGAGTTGAATTCGAGCTCAATTTTTTTGAATCGAGCCGAATCTGAGTATGAGTGTTCGCTAAGATTCGCCTCGTTTACACCCTTAGCTAATTATATTTTTTAAAAGTTTAGTAACTCATACTTACAAGTCGACGACCACAAGGGATAAAGGTGCTTTTTGCCAAAAAAAAAGAAAAAAAAAAAGAAATGAAACTGATATTTCCACTCTCCACGTGAAAGCAAAACCCATTCACAGTTCATGTGAAAAGGAAAATATTATATTTTCACGTGAAAATTTCAATTTCCAATAAATAAATAAAAAACAAATTCTAGCTTTTACATAGTCCTGCTGCATTAGCACCAGCCAGGATTGATTCCAGTCCTAAAGAAGCATATAAAGAGGTCTAAAGCTAACCACTAAAGCTTATGTGTACCACTGAACTATCCAATGCAAAAAATTCTACTCATCAATGAGGATATTCGACACAATGCCGGTGCATGTCTTGGCAAAAAAATAACATATCCCCACGTAAACAGTATAAAGCCAAGTTATAAAGAATCTCGTAGATATGGTTTTCTTATATTCATGCACTACAAAAGAAGCGGATCCCTATGTTAAACCTTAGAAATCTTCATGATGAAAAAGAGAAACCTTCCTCGAGACATTGTGTTCTGATTTCTTGCATGAGCCGCTGCAGTAAAGTAGGGTTGCTTGTGACAATCGCATCCACATTTTCGTGCAACATTTTCTGCATTTCAACCTCATCATCAACTGTCCACGCGTATACCTTCTTATTTTGCCTGTTGAATTTAGCATGGAAAAGACATGGATTCAGAGGTACGGAAAGATCTAAATGGTTATCAATGTAAATATCTCTATATCGCCGATTAGACATCATACCCGTGGAGTATTTTTACGAGGCTCTTATCAATTAAAGGGTGGTAAACGCCAACAACCCCAGCACCTCTCATCCTCAACAAGTTTGTCCTAACCCCAGTAGCAGGATCCATCATGACAATGTAGCCGACCTGTAAACAAGCAAACATCAATGACAAGCCTGCGTACTTGAACAAAAAATTCATCATCACGATATTCCTATCAAAACTCTGGTTTAGCTGCAGATGAAATTAAGTTAACAGAAATACTAATATTTGTGTGTAAATAAGCTCAACACGTGAGAATAGAGTACTACATTTAATTGAATGAGTCATAGACTGCCAAGTACTAGGCTTATCAGGAAGATGAAGGAAATGCTCAATAAGTGAGACATAACTGTCTAGAGTACATATCAACTTCCGGTTCCTTCAACAATAAATCATCACAGAATCCAATAGCAAATAACAACTCATTCAAACCAGGTTAAACAAAAGAAGCCAAAGGTATGAAGTATGTTATGCCAGGAAAGTATATTTACACAGCCAACAAAACAAAAGCTTGATTTCATCAGTTTGTACCAATTTTAGGAATTTTAAAAAATAAAATAAAATTGGGTATTCAAATATTGTACATTTAATCATCAAAATTAAGAAAATCATGCCGAGATTCACAAAGCACTTCATTAAAATTAACATAGTTAAATTCAATTTTGGAGAGGTCACAATAGCTTTAGACTGAAAAGAAATAATAATGTTATGTCCACCGAATATACAATGAAACTGGGTGGGATGCAACTTTTTCCCATACAATTGGTAAGAGATGTGAAAAAAATGTTGCATTTGGTAAATATTTGGTATATGTTTTCAGTGGACATAGCATTATTTTAAAAATTAATAAAAAAAAAAAGTGAAAGAAAAGAGCAAGTTCTAACCATAACATCAGATGAGAATTTCATTACATCCCTAGCTAAGTTGTCACTTTTAGCCCATACAAGGCAATTCTTGCAATTTGTTCTCTCAACCTGCAGAAGTTTATAACATATTGGGTGTAAAGGCGTCATATTAGAACAAGATATACTCTAATTTTCAAAATGAAGAGTCAAAAGGTAGGATAAGATCCAGATGCGCAAGATCAGCTACTTAAAGGATCACTGAAGGAAATGTTTTTATTCATGTGAAACATTTGGTACATAGAAACATGCAGTCAAACTTTTTCCACCAAATAACAACTACAAGTCAAACACAAATATGCAGCTCTAACGTTTTACACATTTTTACAATAAATAATAATGTAGATCTGATAAATAAAGGCTAGATACAAGTCCAATTAAGTAGTTGGGAGAATTTACAAATCATAGACCTAACTTTTAGCTTTATTCACATAAACTGGCATCCTGATAACATGTTTTTCATTAATGATAATACAGAGATTTGTTAAAGGCATTACCCAACTAGTCCAAATTCAGAAGCTCGGAGAAGGTTGGCAAAGCATATAGACCTAACTTTTAGCTTTATTCACATAAACTGGCAGCTTGAAAGCATCTTCAAGAAATGCAATGATGGAACAATTCTCAATGAAAGGATGTAAAAAGGCTCTCGGCAGAACATTTTCGTAGTAGTGATTGAAAGAGAAGTGTTCAATTGAGAGAGCTTATGATGAACTCACTTGTGAGAAGGAGATTGTTGGGATACAACGAAGTTAGAATTTGTTACAAAGAAACCTCTATTTAAGAATACTCTATATAAGAATAACCTTACAATATTATAAAATATTTGGTCCCAATTTGGGCCGATTATAAATAGGAATAACCTCTAAATTGTAATATATTATATACTTTTTAATAGTATTAAAAAACTATACGCTATATAGTAATAATTTCATATATATATATATATATATGTGTGTGTGTGTGTGTGTGTGTGTTGTGAGAGAGAGAGAGAGAGAGAGAGGGACAGACAATAATTATAAAATACTATATTTTCTTATAAAAGACTATATTTCTAAATGACTAATTTAAATATAAAAGACTACATTTCTTATAAAAGACCACATTTTCCTATAAAAATATTTTTTATTGAATACATTTTCCTAGTTTGAAAATCTAAATAATAATTATTAGGGAGTTCTTTTATTTTTAAATAAAGTGGATTTTTTGCAAATGAAAATATTTTGAGCATCCAATACTAAGATATAATATTGATATTTATATAAATAGTTTAGGTAAAATAAAAAGAGTTTTTTTTAGAATGTGGACTGCACGCGATGCTACATACTAAATTTAGATTATTAGGTAACTTTATATAAGTTCTTATACTTGAGAATTCTCTTAGAATCTAAATGTAATAAATATAAGTTTTATAAAATATTTTTAGTGAATCAATAAGTTGATTGTTTTATAAATAATTAAGGTCAATGTAGAGTCTGAATTCAATACTAAGTTATAATATTGAATTTATATAACTTTAGGTAAAATAAAAAAAGAGAGGACTATAATAATGAATTAGTACGTAAGAGAGACTTGGTGGCAAGTACTAAGCTTCAATGAGAGTAATAACTCTGGTTAGAATTCATATCAGAGAACTTAAAATAGAGGACTATAATATATGAATTAGGGCCTGGTCAGCTTTGTGTGTCCAACTTCCAAACACGTGTACACATGCGACACACAGGTTCTCTAGTTGTCCCCCAACAATTGGTATCAGAGTTACGAAAGATTGATTTTGGATGATTGACACAATGTTCTTCGCCTAATTTTAATTAATTTCTTATAAAATATACAAGAAAACCACATATGGGAAACTTACCTAAATGTTTTAGTTTTCAGCATTATGAATAGCAGAATATTTAAAAACATTAAACAATCCTATTATAAGATCTTGATTATCATTATGTATTATAACAGGTGTCATGTCATTTCTTTATCTAGTAACTCGAGGAGTTCAATTTTTTAGTAAAACATTTTTCCATGTAATTATTTCTCCTAGGCTTGTGAAACAAAAGAGAGCAAGATTCAAGTACTTCAAGCTTCCGATCTTAGATGCAAGGCTCTAGGGTTCAAAACCATAATTTCTTAATGTAGTGGCTCCAGCTTTTGAGTTAATTCATTAAGAGTGGACAGGAAATGCCGCTTACGAAAGAGATAAAAATTATTCCAATCTTATAAACACCGCTAATATTTCCAATTCACCACAAAATAATAATATAATAATTTTCCACGAATCTAGATTCTCTCTAGCACTCTCCACTATCTAGTTGCTTTTGTAAATCTTTATTCGAATTCAGAAATCTCTTTACATATACAGCATCAATCTAGCATTCAAGCTCAATTTAGCTTCTTCTTCCTTCTTTTTTTGGTGCGACATTATTCATATTTATGGGTAAGGCTTAATTGCGCTTTGCACCCACATAATTTTACACCAAGATGCAGTTATGTAGTGGCCAGAGGGCACCATGGAGCCTTGCGAGTGTGAAGCACTCTTGTGCTTTCACCACTATAAAAATATATATATTTATATATATCACAAAAGTTGATATTTCTATCAATGTCATAAAAAGTCATAACTTCCAGTGGAAAGGTTCATTGATGGTTCATATTTACATGTGAGAGGGACTATAATATATACATATATATATATATATATATTAGTTCCTTTGGAAAGATACTTCCACAAGGTTCTTCTCACACTCATGTGAGAGGGACATTTACCAGTGGAAAGATCAATTTCTTCTTCTACTTATAGTTGCTCTATGCATATACACACACACACACATATATATATATATATATATATATATATATATGATATATAACTAGGCAAAAATGAAATTTAATTTTGTTCCAATTGGGGCCACAATGGGGGAGGATAATATATATTTACAAAGAGATAACCCTCAATAACAATCATCCATTTTATCCCCAAAAAAATGGTTATGAGCAACGCATATTGCTTTATCATCCAAACACTAGAGGGGATCCATCGATTGATAACACTGGCCAACTTCAAGATTTTCTTTATGTGCCAAAAATGACAGATAAAATTTAAATTGCAACCGAGTGTAAACTTTTAGAGTGAAAAGTGCAATTAAACTTGTTAGGTCTAGATTAAATTAATATTGTAATAAGTTCACGTTTCAAGCCCCTTTGACTTTTTACTCTACTAGTAGAGGAATAGCTCGCAAAAGTTCCTCTATTCATGAGCTAGGGTTTGAGCTGGGATTACACCTTGACCTTCTCGGCCTTGCCAGGACCCGTATGAGCTAGCCCATGTCCCATTTGGCCTGCTGAGCTGGCCTACAACAGCCCATTTGACAGCTTCAGGTTTGTAAATGTTTCCTGTGTATTCTGTCTTGTTTGATTGCAAGTATTCTCCTGCTCTTCAATTATATTTAATCTGAAAGTTGATGATTCAATACCCAATCTTATAAAATATACATATTTCTTTAAATAGTCAATATTCTTATTACTTGAGCAAATGATATGCAAATCAAAATCAGTTAACCTATACATTGTTATAGCTTCTGATAGAAAGATAAAAAAATGAAACAATTACTGCATGCACGCTCGAGCATTAACAGGAACCTTTAATCTGAACTCATCATAAATCAGAATAGTAAGAACAATTAACTTACAATAGATAGAATATCCTTTGCAAGCCCTTTCTCATATGATGGTGGTCCAATTTTTGCATCCAAAATTATCCGCCGCACTGAACTTGATGTCAACTGAAGAATGCATCAAAATAAAAATATATAAAAAGAACAATAAATACAAAGAAACAGTGGCTTAACATGTGAGGCACGTGACAGGCTAATTATGGTGAACAAGATGAACATTGTAGGTTTGAGAGGTACATTAATAATAAAAAGGTGAAGTAATTTTACTCTTCACCCCCATTTTCTTATCAAATGAAGCAGATATCATAATATGAAAAATGAGTATACCTTTAAAGCATCTTCAATGGTAGCAATGCCGAAATCATGAAACTTCAACTGGGATTGATGAGCAGGATCAAGTTCATTTATCTACAACCACAAGCTATAATATACTATCATTCAACATTACACGTATATACCATCCACTAAATTAGTTCCACCATAAATGAAGATATGCAAGACAGAGAGAAGTTTTTCGAACCAGGATGGAAATACAGTTATTACAATTTAAATAAGAATATCCACATGAAATTTTCAGTCACTATCATAAATTCCTTGATCAAAGGGAAAAATGACTGAATATTGCATCTGAAGCCCTGCATTAATTTTGCTTAAGCACCCTCAGCTAATTATTAGGACAAAATCTGAAAAGCGTTGCGCATTCATAAGAGTTCACTGAAACTTGAACTTGCCCTTGTATACAGTCAGTCAAAGCCCCCACATAGTGAAGAATCAAATTGTTTGTATTTCGGTGAAATGATGCTCAGTAGTAGATGCATAGTAAAACTTTAAACGCAAAGGTGTACTAGTGAGCTGTTGAATCAATATCAGAACCAACCTCGTCAGAGGCCAACTCTAGAGATGTTTAAACTTTGAATTTTCATCCATAAGCAAACATTTCAGACTGATAAATGAATTTAACTATGACTCATGCAAAATAATTTGAAAGATATTATTCATACGGGTCAACGGGAGCTGGGAGGTACCCTACTGATGACATTTTTTTGTCAGCAGATGGTACCTTGTGCTTTGCATGTTACCTGTTGCATGGCAGGCAAAAGGCAATGTTCACAAGTTACCATACTTCTGAAAAATAAATGTAGCACTAGGGTATATACCTTTTCACTAAACACGAATCTTTTTGTACACAATTGAGAGTTACTCCCTCCGTCCCTATCTATCTTTTTAGAGAGTAAAATTTGTTCCTTTTATTCTGTTGTTTGTAGATTTCAATGAAGCTTTAATTACTTGGGGTCTATTTGGTAATTGTTTCCGCTTCCAATTTTTTGTTTCTACTCCTACTTTTCTGAAATTAGAAGCAGAAAATAGTGTTTGGTAACTGTTTCTGTTTTGAAAAAATGGAAGCAAATCCACTTTGGCAACAAAAAAGTGAAAACACAAAAAAATTGTTTCTTTCAATTTTGGCAACACAAGGAGCCATTTCAACTTTAATGAGGTCCAGACATCAAATTTTTTACCAGCATAATTTTAAACTCTTCCTCTTTATAAAAATAAATAAAACTAACATTCAAATATAATTATCAAACATCGTTTTCTAATTTTGTTTTCACTAGTAAAGCAGAAACATATGAAAACAAAACTCAAAAGTAAAAACAGTTACCAAACAAACCCTTAATTTCTCATATTATCTCCACATTAAATACTAATTTGTTTCTTCCACCTTTTCCTTGAATTTTAGAAGGGTAATAGTGACATTTTATATCAAATGTGATCAAGAAGACGAAATATTAATTACATTTCTTAATCTGAGTGTTTTCTCCTAAAACGTCTATTAAATAGGAACAAGGGAGTTTTTTTTGTATAGAAGAACTGATTGAAGAAAGCTACTACTATTAGACACTGAACATAGGACAATACAGTACACCTATTAGAACTACGAATGACAAAGCACACCAAATGGTCTGAAGCATGGAACCTTCATTTTTTGAAGTATTTATAAAATAATATGCCTCCAGAACCAACTTAATGTGATTAAAGAGAACTACTTGCAAGGAAATGGTTGTAATCATTGCTGCAAGTTCATGAGTCATGACATGTTCAGAAACTTTGAAATCCACGCATCAAGTAAAGAATCTCAAAAATAGCAGATCCTAACCAATAACCCACCACCAAAGCCACAAATATTGAGCAATCACATTATTTAAAAGAAAAAAAAAACTGAGTCTGACATAATTAATTTGCATTTCAAGTGTATATGAATTATTGATACTGAAACGAGAATACAACACATATCAAAATAAACCAAGAGAGGTACGAGCGGTATTAACAACTTCCAGTAATTGAAAATTGATGATTTCATATGATTTTCTTCCCTAACCATTTAGTGGTTTAGTTGAAAAACATATCTCATTAGTCATTACGAAGCGTATAATTAAGTTTATATCAAGAAACAACCTCAGGCATTCAACAATGCTCACCTCTTTCATGCTCAAGTACCCCACCCTAGATGTATTGTTCCCTGTTATCCGCTGCAAATCCCTGCCTGTGTCATATGAGAATGAACTCTACAAACAGCTGGAACTAATAAATTCAATAATAATAATACTCATTGTGGACATGCAGTAATATAGTGACATTACAGAAAAGGACAAAGTAAAGTATGCACAAACATCATTACGCAGATCAGAAGTTTCTCCTGCGTGAAAGTGTAGTCTTCAAATTGTTACATACCTCGAGAAAATAAAGGTTCAAAATACAAACTTCTGTGTAAACAGTTTCTATATGCTTTTTCCAAATGCTAAAACTCAAAAGTAGTTTAAACAAGTTTAAAGATGGAAAAAGTAGAAAATTTTATAACAAGAACAAACAACTACAGAAATACTGCTCGACAAACAATGGGTGTGGAACTTTATTTAATAGAATAGGAATCCCTTCGGGGATAGTAATTCTTAAATCTAGTTGGGATTTACTCGCTGAACTTCTTATGCCACCAAAAATAGATGAGAAAGATGGAGAGAGAGAGAGAGAGAGAGAGATTCAGAGGAATATTTTAGTGCCCAGAAATCTGTTGAACTTGATAATAATTAATGGGTTACATAGCTGGGTCCATCAAACTGATGAGACCCAAGATATTCAAAATATAATCGAACAACGAACAGAAGGAATTTGGAGGCAGATGAGAGTGGGGTAGGAGCCATCTCCTTGGAAAGATCTTAACACAAGTTGTGGTCCAAGAACATTAATCTATTGAAATGAAATAAACCAGGAACATTCGGTAATCTAATCTATTCAATTCTACCATCAAAAGTGTACATTTTATACAAGAAAGCCTTTAAAAACCTAAGAACTTTCGGGACTTAAACTAATAACTGCAGATTTTGGAACTAAAATGATAACAAGACCTTTTACAAACGATGCACGACAGAAATTGGAAAAAAATAAAATAATGAAAAAATGATAGATTTTGCCCATCTCCGTAGAGAAATTGGCAACCCACAGGATGTTTTGAAATCACGTCTTAAAGATCACTTGTGTAGTTGCGTCCGCAGATAAATGAGATATAAACAACTCACTCGAATTTCAATAATCAGTTTTGAGATACCTTTGAAAAAAACCTCTTGCATCCGCTGCAGACAAATGAGATATAAAAAGCTCACTCAAATTTCAACGGAGAGATGGTTCACTAATAGACCGAGGGAGAAGTAATTCGACTCATTCACATCCAGATCATGAATGTTTGGAATCCATATTATGCAAGGAGACATTGCTTTTGCTAATTCGAATTGAAGGGTGATATAAAATAGGTCTATTTCCGGCATCATATCCATAGTTAAGTTCCACAGATGAAGGTCACGATCGACCGCTCACTAGCATCAATATCGATATCATCAAGAAGAAAACCTTTGGCTTGTTATCCAGAACTTGTTCGTAAATAAAAATGAAAGGAACATAAATAAAACACTTATATAAAGAGAATAATAGAATACCCAACCAAAAAAATAAAAATAAAATAAAAGACTAGAATACCCAAACTACTTAATGAAATAACTAACCTCCCTAAATCCCCCCACATATTAAATAAAAACCCTAATTACATTAATTGCTACCCAATTAATATTGTAAAAGACGTGATCCTTTAAATTAAGAAGCTATTAAATATAAGGAGCAGCAGATATTTTGAACCCTAAAATCCTTCCTCAAAGTGAATAAGTATGAAACCAGATGTAGTGAACCAAGTTAAGTATTGATCAAGGAAGACCAGACAAAGAATTAGAGTTCAGAAGTGTGATCCAGTAATATTCACCAGATTATGTGTAAATATATACATGTGTCTTATATGTTGGTAGTGTTTAATATGTAAAGTTGCTTTAAAATTTTATTTTATTTTTTTTAATAGGGAAGTTCCTGGTGAGTAGAAGACCTTTTCTTTTAATAGGTAATATTGGCCCCAAGTATGGGGACTGACTTTGAAATAAACAATAGATTTTAAAATGGTGGGTTCTAAAGAGAAGGGAGTTTGAAATGTTAGGATTTGCAAATTCTTGGACATGATAAATACCTCAACCAAACACACTCGAGAAGAGATGGGAAAATATTCTGACTGCTCAACGGAGGTGGAAGTTTAATACTCATTCCACACCAAAAAATTTCTTTTATTTAGATGAAAGATAATTTTTATTACAATACAGAGAGCGCGGGCGCAGGGGGGTGGGGGGAGTCAAAAGTACAAAGCCCTAAAATCAGATAAAAGGAGTCCACCTCCTCTGAAAACTCTTATAGAATTTCTGATCCTACAACATTAATCTATTAAAACTGAAATAAACCTGAGAAAACTCAGTAATATAATATATTTATTTCTCACTTAAAGCATCCAAGAAAGCCTTTTATAGACCTTAGGACTTTCAAGACTTCAACTAATAAATGCTCACTGTTGGAACTAAAATGAAAACAAGAAAACCATTATACCCTATGGCTATGTTTGTTTGCAAGGATTATACTTGCAAACAAACATAGCCTATAGAACTTTAAGACTTCAACTAATACATGAAAACTCTTGGAAATAAAGTTTTAGTGCATTTAATGGATTACTCCAAAGACTAAAAACCATGTTTGCATCTTCCCTAGACAGTCAAGTTTGGACCTTGGAATCCTATGCGACTGGGACTATTTTATGTAAGTACTACTTTATTTTTCTCATGTTGTCTTCGACTAGTCATCTATCTTCTTCAAACTTATTCCTAAGGTTGTCTCCAACAAAGAAGCTCATTAGATATAGGGCCATCCTCCTTTAAATTATCAATTGCAGCCAATTCCTTACGAAGCCAATGTCCTTGATCTTTAAAGAGAGTAGTAATAAACGAATGGAAGATAAGAAGGGGCTATAAGTTTGAAAATGAAAACGTTTTGTTGTATGTCCAAATATCACCGTAGTTGTAAAATTGACAAAGAACGACCAGTAGAGAGTCTAGAAGAATTGGGAAAAATCTTTTGACAGCTCAAAGGAGTAAGTTTAATATTCCCTCCATGCCAAATTCTTTTTTTTCCCTTGTTGATAAAGAAGATATTTTATTAGAATACAGAGCAAAAAAAAATAATTGGAGAAGAAGAGATTCTCCAAAACAGAAAAAATAAGTAAGTACAAAACCCTTAAAGCAGCGGAGCCCACCAACCACTCTGTAAACCCCAATAAATGTACCCCCATTGCAAAAGCCTACAGCAAAGCAAGGAAACTTGGTTCTTAAGAAACTTAACAGACAAAATCTATTAACTCGGTAGGATTTAAAATAATGTTATTTTATATAGTCTTATTGCTTGATTTACAATAAGGTATATGCTACAATTTCTCATTATTAGAGGTTAAACTATGTAATCCTAAGTGTTGCTCAATAGGTATAGGTCACGAGTCCAAAATCCCATAGAGGTGAGATGGGGACAGGGGATCCCAGTACACACCCAAAAAAGTAGTGGCTGTGATTGCCTCCAGAAAAAATATAATAAATAAATAAAAATTGAGGTCTAACTATGCTAGGTTGCATCTTCAAAATTTACTTAAGACTTGGTTAACCTAGGTTACTTCACTCTTTTGAAATATATTGCAATGTAGCAATCTCCTTCATATCGTATAGGGATATTTTAGGTCAACTTACAAATGACTAATTAAATTTTTTTTTTTACAGTCAACTCACTAAACTTTAGTTTTCTTACAAACCGTTACAAAAATTGTATAGACCGTTAATTAACTAACAGAATAATGATGTGGGGCCATTCTTAAATGAAAATAAAGGAAATCTAGGAGTTGGTAGTATAAAAATTAAAATAAATAATGAAATTTAGGAAAAGATAAAAAAATGTCTTTAAAAAAAAGTTTAAAAAAGAGAAAAATATCATCATCATCATCATCATTATCATTGTTATTGTTATTATTATTATTATTATTATTATCATTATTATCATTATTATTATTATTATTATTATTATTATCATTACTATTATTATTATTATCATTATTATTATCATTATTATTATGTTCCGCATATAATTATGTTCCGCATATTGAAGGCCACGTTGGATCATTATTGCCACATCAGCTCTCTTTTTTTACAACTCAGCATCATATGTGTCAAATTCCGTTTAAAGTCAAAGGACAACGATTTTTTTAACGATTTGTAAGAAAACTAAAGTACAGTCAGTTGACTGTAAGAAAAAAAAGTTTAGTTAGTCATTTGTAAATTGACCTAAAATAGAGTGATGAAAAAGCATTTATCCCATATCCTATATGGGTCTGCTATTGTTTTATTTTCAAGCAGAATTGAGCAAATCTCCTAAAGCAATGAATTTGTAACTGTTGCATCTGTCAAAATACCATGTCTTACTTTTGTTTGTTAAGACTGAAATTAATTGGAAAAAAAGACAAAAAAGAAAAGGAGTGCAACCCCAACAACGCAAGTGGACCACATGTCAAATATTTTATAATTTTCTTGAACAAGGTGTGTGACTCTTCTTGAATCCAGTAAGGTCAATTCAAAAATATTGCTCTGTGCTTTCTCCTCTCCATTGCCTTAGTTCATCAATTTCCCTCCTCTTCTCATCCTTATATATCAAAGATAATGAAACTAAGCAAAAAATAATTATTTTATAATGAAAATAAGTGTACCAACAAATGGATAGAAAGTAAAGTGTTAAGAGTATATATCTTGTTCCACATTGAATACCTTAAGATAATGTCTTGTATATAATGACTAGGGTCAACTCTTCTCATAACCAATTTTAGAGAGTTTGATATCTTTATATACTAAATTTTGGGCCTATTTTATATATCTAACATGGTATCAGAGCAGGCTATCCTTGGGTCTAATTAAACATTCTTCTTAATTTTCATTATTATCCACTTGCAGTCCATTTCTTAAGGGTCAAAGTTACCCATTTTTTAACTAGTACCACTTATCAATTGGGTCAATAGTTGTCCGTGGTTTACTAAATTTCTTTTGGGCTTATCTTGTGACTAGCTTCTTCTGGACTTGCTTTTCTTGTGTGGATCTTCACATTCATAAGGTCCACATGCAACCCTCAATACACAGGGTTACACGTGAGGGGGAGTGTTAGAGTATATATCTTGTCCCACATTAAATACCTTAAGATAATATGTCTAGTATATAATGACTTGGGCCAACTCTTTTCATAGCCAATTGGTTTTGAGTTAGAGAGCTCGATGTCTTTATATACTAGACTTTGGGCCCATTTATAAATCTAACAGTAAGTAAACTTTTTATAACTAATTAAGATTGTCAAAATGTCAACTTATCTAAACAGGAATGTTAACTTATCAAAACAGGTTGCAAAATGTTCAGTGGGGCAAAAATCTAAGGAGATGGACAGCAAACCAGTAATAAAACCATTTGAGCAGTGATGAGAACTCATGAAAACCTGTCATGAAGAGCAAATAAAACTCCATCAGCAGAACGAGAAACATCAATCTCAATGCAGTCTGCGCGAGAACGAAGAGCGCTATGATATGCAGCCATCTGTTTAAAAATTGAGCCATTTTAATAATTGAAATTTGTAATAACTAAGCACAATCATGCAATATTTCATCCCTTCAGATGTAAGCTTTTGCTGTGAAATGGAACTGGAAACTATATGAAGGCAATAGGATCACTCCTCTAAAGTAATCTTCTCAAACTAGAGGAATTAAATTTCAATGATTCAACTACTTCCTCCAATCTTGAAAAGAATGCAACAGTTTTTGGGGTGTGTTTGGCACAAATTTTCAGACCCATGGAAAACATGTTTATGGATTATATTTTCATCTATAGTCTACATTATGTGTAGATGTGTTTTAGGCACATCTTAGTATTCTTGCCAAACACACTCAAAAATTTAATTGACATTCTTCGCAAGACATGTTTTAGTATTATTTAACAAAGTTTCTTATTTCTCAGTTAAATACCAACTGCATGAGATTCATCATTCGAACTGCAACTAACAAAGTCAATTAATAGCCTACCAAAGAGGAAGGTTAGAGAAAGAACCAAACATAAAAGCAATCAACTAATGTAGATTACTAATTAAATAAATAAATAAAGGAGATCATTCTCCTTCCCAGTTCCCAGAAGAAAATAAATATATGAAAATTGTGAAGTTAATAATTAGAGCAATACTTCGAGAAAACAAAAGGACAAAACAAAATAATAAGAAAACGAATCAAATAACCCTAAAGTTGATTGCATTTAAGTTAAGCCTGAAAACAACCTAACACAGTCCTTGTGTAATCTATGACAATATTATTAAACAGGTACAAATTCACATATACAAATATCACCTGTTACTGATGACAACCATATATGAATTTGAGATGTTCATGTAACAAACCACTATTTTGAATGTTACCAAGTCATTACAATTCTTACCAAGATTCATCTTTTTTCCGATTTGTCTCGTTGATAAAATTTGAAACTGCAGAAATGTTTCAAAGATATTGCAGAAGTTCAAATTCCATTTCAATGAATGGACAAAAGTTCAAATTACACCAGTCTCCCATTAGTCTAAGATGGATATGATTTAGAGATTTGCAGCATGTAAATTGGTTTTCTACTCACATGATTGGTGCCTTTCATTATGTCTTGGTGGCACCATTATGAAGTTTGTTTGTTTTTTTATTCTTTTTATCAATGTTCTAAAAGGTGCTAGGCGGGAGGCGGGTAGCCAGGGGGACCTAGCGCCTAGGGGGCCTAGGCGGGGCCTGGGCGGGGCCTAGGCGGGATTTTTTATTTTAAGCCAATTTTAATATTTTAACTTACATTTATCCAAATAAAACAATAATATATAGCAAAACAATCTATAATAAAGATAATAAAGGCATTTGCTTAAAGTTCAAACACATCCATATTGCTGCTAATATCAAAGTTTAAAAACAAACATGCAATTGTTCAAAGTTCAAACATATTTTTAACGTATTAATTTTATTTATAAATTTATAAACAAGATTGCTATTAAATAATAAAATTTAAAATTTCAAGAATTTAATTCCATATTAAAACTTAAGAAACTAAACATAAATTTAAGAATTATATTGAATTAAACTAAATATTACAAATGTATCATCATTTATATAATTTGAAGCTGGTTCTAGTTCAAAAAATTACAACTATAATAAAATTATCCATTTTGACTTGATATTGTTCACTTGTTATGATTTGATATGCTACAACCTGTTTTATAAATATGGTAAATCATTAAAATATATATATATATATATATATATATCAAGATCTGGTTTGGGTAGTTATTAAAATAAAAAAAATCTCTCCGCATAGACTCCGCCTAGGCCCCACCTAATTTTCTGAAAGGATTTTTTTGCCGCCTTGGGCTTAGGTGAGGCGTCTGGGGGGACTATCGCCTAGGCGACACGCCAAGGGGGGCCTAGTGTCTAGGCGGAGCGCCAAGGGGGGCCTAGGCGGACCTAGGCGGGGATTTTTAGAACAGTGCTTTTTATTCCTTTTTTTTCTAGCAGGATGCGGGTTTCTTCAATAATGTTATTATAAAGGTAAGCATAGACATCATATGCAATTGAGAATGAATTGCAGCTTGGCTTGTGTCCTGCTTTTTCCCAGATTAAGTAATTGCTTAGACCAAGGTGTATGGTTACCAGGATCGCTAATCCTCTGGGTACGGGGAACGAAATCTGATACGAAGAAATATATAGAATGCACAAGGCATCTAAGTTCTTTCACCACGATTTGGAACAACAATACTTACTACTCAGTGAGCAGAACGCAAGGTAATAAGAGATCCCTAGTAACCCTAGTCATATAGGTTTTGGAAAATTTGAAACAAATTGATTCAACCAGAAAGCCTGAAAAGAATACTGTTGTGTAGCCCAACCTTGATCTGGATTTCAAGTGCTCAGTCAAAGATGTCATGTCTAGTTCTTCAAATTATGACCCTAGTCTTAGTTGTTCAACATCCAATTATCAATATACTTATTTGAGATGCTTTCAGTTTGACACGCTTTCAATTCCACTATCCATTTGTACGCCAATCCGCCATATTGTTCGACATCCAATTATCAATACACTATAATCTTATCACAATTTTTTCCTTGAGGTGTGGAAATATCTCAGTTGATTACCCAGACAGCTTATTATCTCAAACTTGTCTAACGAAACAAGAAACAAGAGGCGACTTATCCACATCAAATGTAAGAAAATATTGAGCAATGAGCAAATATTATGGTTCATAATTAAGTGTACTCTTCATCTTCCAAAATAGATTTTTTTCACAAACTTTTGCTTAAACAAGTTGAAAAAAACAGTAGAAGACTCGTGCATACTTTATCAAATAAGTAAGCAGCTGTTGACGGGTACTAACAAAACTTCACAGAACCTAATACAGAGAGCTTCAAGCATCCAGTCTTATCAGCCAAGCAATTAAATAGTACAGCACAAAGCCAAAAACAAATATTTCAAATAATCTAACTAATCCCATATTCCCATTCAGGTATCATCAATCATCAGCTGTCTCCAATTTCATTATAATATACCTGTATGAACTTTATGCCTAGAATTTTCCAAGGTTCGAAATAGCGCTCGAGGCGTGCGCCTCGAGGCGCGCCTTGTTGCGAGGCGGGAGAAAGTTCTTGCGAGGCGTGCGCCTTTTCTGGAATGGGTGAGGCTTGGGCCTTTTTCGGCTGAGGCTTAAGCCTCGTGGCGTCGCGCCTCAAATGCTATGAGGCGTGCGCCTCAAATTGACTTAAAAAAAACCCTAAATAACAGATTTGATGCAAAAATTCATTTGGGCTTACTTGAATCTTGGTGAGGCTTAATCTTGATCGCTCTCCTCTCATCCTCTGCTGCGACTTGAGCAGGTATTTTCTTCTCTTCTCCTCTTGAGATCGACTTTCGCCTCTCTCTCTTTCTTCTCCTCTTCCCGATCGACTTCGCCTCTCTCCTCGAGTCGCGTCTCCTCTTTCTTCTCCTCTTCCCGATCGATCGTGTCTCTGACGTGTCGCGTCTTTCTTTCTCCTCTTCTCTCTTCTTTTCGTGTCATTGTTTTCGATTGTTCTGTGATGACCTGACGAGTGTGTGATGATCATTGTTTTCTTTTTATTTATCTTATTCGGTTTTCTTTTTCTTTAATTTCTATTAAAAAATTTTAATTTTTGTTAAGGTTTTTAATTAATTTCTGTTAAAAAATTTTAATTTCTGTTAAACAAATTTAATTTCTGTTATAGTTTTATTAAACAAATTTAATTTCTGTTAAACAAATTTAATTTCTGTTATAGTTTTAATTTAATTTCTGTTAAACAAATTTAATTTAATTTCTGTTAATCAAATTTAATTTCTGTTAAAAAATTTAATTTCTGTTAAACAAATTTAATTTTATAGTTTTTATTTAATTTTTTAATTTAATTTCTGTTAAACAAATTTAATTTCTGTTATAGTTTTAATTTAATTTCTGTTAAACAAATTTAATTTAATTTTGTTAATCAAATTTAATTTCTGTTAAAAAAAATTTAATTTCTGTTAAACAAATTTAATTTCTGTTATAGTTTTAATTTAATTTCTGTTAAACAAATTTAATTTAATTTCTGTTAAACAAATTTAATTTCTGTTAAACAAATTTAATTTCTGTTATAGTTTTAATTTAATTTCTGTTAAACAAATTTAATTTAATTTCTGTTAATCAAATTTAATTTCTGTTAAAAAATTTAATTTCTGTTAAACAAATTTAATTTCTGTTATAGTTTTAATTTAATTTCTGTTAAACAAATTTAATTTAATTTCTGTTAAACAAATTTAATTTCTGTTAAAAAAATTTAATTTAATTTCTGTTAAAAAAAATTTAATTTCTGTTAAACAAATTTAATTTCTGTTATAGTTTTAATTTAATTTCTGTTAAACAAATTTAATTTAATTTCTGTTAAACAAATTTAATTTCTGTTAAAAAAAAATTTAATTTCTGTTAAACAAATTTAATTTCTGTTATAGTTTTAATTTAATTTCTGTTAAACAAATTTAATTTCTGTTATAGTTTTAATTTAATTTCTGTTAAACAAATTTAATTTAATTTTTGTTAAACAAATTTAATTTCTGTTAAAAAATTTAATTTCTGTTAAACAAATTTAATTTCTGTTAAAAAAAATTTAATTTAATTTCTGTTAAACAAATTTAATTTCTGTTATAGTTTTAATTTAATTTCTGTTAAACAAATTTAATTTAATTTTTGTTAAACAAATTTAATTTCTGTTAAAAAATTTAATTTCTGTTAAGTTTTTTTTAAGTTCTGTTAATTTTTTTAATTCCTATTATGGTTTTTTAAGTTCATGTTATATATTAAGTATTAACAAAATAACATATATGATATATTAACAAAGTTACATTATATATTCTGTGAGTAACATATATTTAACATATATTGTATTCATATATTTGGTTTTTTATTACGGACTTACAAAGTGAATTAAGATAATGGGTAAGAAAGATCCTGCATGGAAATATGGCACTTTGTAGCCCACGGAGTTAATAAAGCTCATTTATATGTGGAATGCAATTTTTGTAAGAAAATTTGCAAAGGAGGGATTACAAGGTTGAAAAATCATCTTGTGGGAAATCATAGTAATGTCGAGGCTTGCAAAAAAGTACCAAGCGAAGTCAAGGAAGAGCTTGCTTCATATATGAAGAAAAATATGGACTCCAAGGAGGAAAGACAAAGAGATGAAGCTGAAAAAATACAAAGTGGGTCTTATTATGGTGGTCATTCATCGTTGGGAATGGGAGGTTCAAGTGTGGGTAGTGCCTCAGAGAGGGAGTTCGGGGACCCATGGGATGATTTGTTGTGGATGTTGATCTTTGGTGATGATGATGCTACAACAAGGCGTCTGTATTTTCAAAGGAGGCTCGTGTAATGCGATCTGTCTTGATATAGGTAGATTCTTCTTTGAAAACGGATTCCCTTGATGTTGTTGATAGTCCTTCATTTATAAATATGTGTGGTCTATTGGGAATTATGGTCGTGCTTTGAAACCCCCCTACCCCATCTGAGCTTAGCTCTTGGATATTGAAGGAGGAAGAGAAGACTACAAAGGCCTTTGTTGAGGAGGTAAAAAGACTTGGGCACATCACTGGGGTGTCGATCTTGTCGGATGGTTGGAAAGATATTAGGGGAAGACAACTAATAAACTTTCTTGTAAACAACCCCATGGAACTGTATTTTGAAATCATTGATGCATCGATCTGATTAAAGATGCTACTTTGATGTTTAAACTACTTGATGAGGTTGTTGAGGAAGTGGGAGAGGACCTTGTCATTCAAGTAGTCACTGACAATGCATCTAATTATAAGGCGGCGGGAAGGATGTTAATGGAGAAGAGGCCACGTATGTGGTGGATTGCGTGTGCGCGCATTGCATTGATTTGATGCTTGAGAAAGCTGGAGAGTTGCCTCGACATAAAAATGCTTTGACAAAGGCAAAGAAGGTAATTAATATTATTATTATTTGGTTATAATTTTTTTTTTCAATGAATACTTGAATTATTATTTTTTGATGAATGTCATTATGTAGGTAAGCAATTTCATATATAATCATGGATGGGTCTTGGCATTAATGAGGGCAAACACTAATAAAGACCTTGTTCGGCCAGCTGCCACTAGATTTGCCACTACTTATTTAACTTTGCAGAGTATGCATAGTTTGAGACAGCCTTTGGAAGCTATGTTTACATCTAGGGAGTGGGCAAATTGTGCTTGGGCAAAAAAACCTGAAGGTAAGGAGGCGAGAAAAATCATACTAAGTGATAGGACTTTTTGGGGTAGTGTGGGATATGCTGATTAAGACCACAAAACCTCTAGTGGAGTGTATTGAGGATGGCGATTCGAGAGAAGGTGCTTGGGGAATGGGATTTTATATGGTGCCATGAGCAATAATGCAAAAAGAAGAGATTGCAAAAAATCTGGATAATGAGTGGGCCTATAAAGAGATATGGAGCATAATAGATGCTAAGTGGGATAATCAGTTACATCGGCATTTTTGCGTTCTTTGCATATTATTTGAATCCTCGTTTCAATATGAAGATAATTTCTATGCCAATCGCGGAAGTTAAAGTGGGATTGTACTCATGTATGGACAAGCTTATTCCTAATCTTGTGGAGAGAGAAAGGCGATTTGCAATTGGATGCATTCCGATTGAGGCAAGAGGTTATTTGGCTACACAAATGCCGAAACACGTAAGAAAGCGTGCTCCGGTGAAGTACCGTTGATTAATGTCTGGTTATGCTTTCATTTTGATTAAACGTGTACCAGTAAGATTGACATATGTTTTAATATTGATCCAGCTGATTGGTGGATCGCATATGGAGATGAAGCTCCAGAATTAAGAAACTTTGCAGTGAAGATTCTGAGTTTAACTTGCTCATCTTCGGGGTGTGAGCGTAATTGGAGTACTTTCAGTCAGGTATTTATTAGATATAATCATATAAATCATTTATTGAGATTTTATGAGATCTGACATTGACACTAATGCTAAATTACTTGTAATATAGATACATACAAAGAGAAGGAATCGACTTTACGCATTGGACTTAACTCATTTGGCTTACATTATGTACAATAAAAATTGAAAGATCGGCGATCTCAAGAAAAAGGCATTAATGTAAGAAGAAGAAGATCCATTGGTTGTTGAAAATGTGCCATCCGATAGTGAGTGGATTGGGGAAATGATGAAAATATATCTGGAATGACTTACGGGAATGATGATATGGAGGAGGGTGAAAGGACTCGTGGGAATGAGAAGGCGGTTGGGGAGAAGAGGCGAGGGAGATTACACTTGGAGGCGAGGGACTCGGGGAACAAGTAGTAAACAAGGAAGTCAAAAGAGAAAGAGAAACACTTTGCCATCAAAAACTATGTCAAAAGGTTAGTGTCATTACTTAAGTTGCCTTTAAAGTGTTCTTTAAAAAAATATATTCATTTCGATTAAATATATATTCACTTGTTTATTTATAGATAAAGGGAAGGATTGCAATTGGTTGATGAAGAACACGAGTTTGAGGATCTTAGCACCGATAATGATGAGGAGGATGACAGAGCAATTAGATACGATGATGATTCCATGGAGGATCCTCTTAGTGATGATAGTGATGATGGTGATGGGGATGATGATCTAGGATTTGATCCATTATTCAAGCCGCTAGATACAAATGATACATTACTTACATAGTGATGGATGATCACTATATAAGTACTTGATGATATTATGTTGTTTTGATGTTTTGTAATGATACATTACTATGACGTTGGTTATTTATGTCTCCTATGACCTTAATTGTAATGATGAATTATTTTATGATTTTATTAGTATTTTTTCATAATTTTTTGGGGACTTTTATGTCTTTAAATCAAGGCTTCCGCCTCGCTCCGCCTCAAGGCTTACGCCTTGCATAGCTCAGAGAAAAACGCCTCGTACCGATTTTAGCTTTTTCGAACATTGGAATTTTCACAAAATACTTGTCAATGATATCAAAAGCAATTCTAAAGAAAATTGCTTAGATGTTAAACTCTTTTTAGGAAATTCAACTAAGAGTTAGGAAGAAATTATAAACTGTGTACTTAACTACTTATGTGGAAACTGCTAATGTAACCAAAGAGTTTTCAAGGAATCAATGAATCAAGGTGAACATGGGATGACTTACATACCGTGTTCGGAAAGGCACTGAAGGAATCACCACCATGAGCACAAACAAGTGGAGGATTACTCAACCAACTGCACTTCTTTATTTGCATCTGCACAAGCATCGGCAAATTACAATGTTCTGAATCAGAAAAACATGATGAATCTACAATAATAAGTAATAAAACTGAGAATTGTTTATTTCATTCAAGTTATTTCTTTCTATTACATAGATTGATATATACATAAGTATCCTAATTACAGTTATGGTAATTTCTAAATTACAGTAATGTGTACACACTAATTATAGAAGTTACAATTATGGTAAATCTATATCATATCTTCTAATACTCCCCCTCAAGTTGGTGTATAGATGTCTCGCATACCCAACTTGAAACATAGTGGATGAAACATTTTACTACTAAGGCCCTTGGTCAAAATATCAACAAGCTGATATTCTGTTTTGACAAAAAATAAGCAAATAAGACCACTAGTTAACTTTTCTTTGATAAAGTGTGTGTCAATCTCAATGTGCTTCGTTCTATAGTGTTGAATTGGGTCGTTTGCAATACTAATGGCTGCCTTATTATCACAAAATAACTGCATAGGCCTTTTAGTTGTAACACCCAAATCTTCTAGCAAGGTTCGAAGCCACATTAGTTCACATATACCCAAGGAGATAGCTCGATATTCAGCCTCAACACTAGATCTTGCTATCACCGACTGTTTGTTACTAGTTACTACGCCAATTAACAAGGTTACCTCCAACAAATGAACAGTAACCTGATGTAAAATGGTGATCCTCTATAGAGTCAGCTCAATCTTAGTCAGAAAAAGCTTCAACTCTCATATGACCATGTGGTGCGAACAATAAACCTTTTTCAAGAGCAGACTTGAGAAACCTCAGAATTTTGTAAACAATTTCCATGTGACAATGTCGAGGATCATGCATATACTGACTCACTATTCCCACAGCATAAAATATATCAGATCTAGTATGAGAAAGATATATCAATCGTCCCACCAACCATTGATATCTTTCTCTATCAACCGTAGGTCCTGTGCCACCTACTAGATGATGATTAACTTCAATAGGAGAATCAGCAGGCTTACATCCAACATGCCAGTTTCTGTTAAAAGATCAAGAACATATGTCCTTTGAGATAGAAAAATCCCATTGGGAGATCTTGCAACTTTAATACCAAGAAAATATTTCAAATGACCAAGATCTTTGGTCTCAAACTCTTTGGTCAAACTCGCTTTGAAATTAACTATCTCTTCTCTATTATCCTCTGTCACCACAATGTCATCAACCTAAACAATAAGAATGGTAGTCTAACCTTTTATATGTTTGACAAATAGAGTATGATCTGCTCGACTCTGCTTGTACCCAAATCTTATCATTGCTTTGTGGAATCTACCAAACCAGGCTCTGGGAGATTGCTTCAAACCATATAAAGCCTTTAGCGGTTTACAAATCTTACCCTTGGTGACAGATGAAGCAAAACTAGAGGGTATTTCCATGTATACTTCCTCCTCCAAGTCACCAAGGAATGAATTTTTCACATACAATTGTTGAATATCCTAGCCGAAGTTTGCTGCCATGAGATTATGGTACGAACAGAGTTCATCTTCGCTACAGGAGCAAATGTCTCCTGGTAATCAATTCCATGGGTTTGAGTATACCCTTTTGCAACTAGCCTGGCTTTAAGTCTCTCGACTGTCCCATCTAGCTTCTGTTTGACTTTATATACCCATTTGCAACCAAATGATTTTTTCCCGTAAGGAAGAATAACTAGTTCCCATGTATCATTCTTTTTCAAGGCATTCATCTCCTCGATCATAGCTTGTTTCCAATTCTCATCACTAATTGCTTCTCTCCACCCCCGAGGAGGAACACATATTGAAGACAAGGAAGAAACAAAGGAGTAGTAGAATAGAAATAATTTATTATAGGCTACGAAATTAGAGATAGGATGTTGAGTACAAGATATAACCCCTTTTCTAAGAGCAATAGGAATGTCAGTATTATCAGAAGAACAAGTAGGAGTAAGATTCTCACCATTAGCATTATCAAGACTAAGTTCGGAGCAAGGTTAAGGATCACCCTAAGATGATCATCTCATGGCTATTGAGAACGAATCAAATCAGTGTAGTGGTGCAGAAATAGTGACCTTATTCTTACCTCTTCGAACATAGGTCCTCAACTCAAGCTCAAGCTCATTCTGTCTAGCACGACTCTTGTAACTGTAACTCCCCCGTGTAAAATTATCAGAAATAACAACAGAAACAGGAGAAGATGGTATAGTAGAACTTATAATACCAGCCTCATGAGGAAGCTTCTCCTCATCAATAACATCCTCCTCCTGAGGAGAAGGTGAAGAAGAATAAAAAGATTCCAATTCTCAAAAAATTACATCCCGAGTTTATAACCTTTATAACATTTATAACCTTTTTGGGTTGGAGAATAACCAATAAAAACACACCTAAGAGCCTTGGGATCTAATTTTTCCCGAGTGGGAGATTTATCATGAGCATAGCACACATAACCAAAAACTCAAGGCGAGGGAGAAGGACTGGTCGTGTGTTGGAGAAAAGAGATGTGACTTTTGTTCCTAAAGAATTTGAGAAGGCGGTTTATAAGAAATGCAGAAGTCAGAATTGCATCTCCCCATAGAAATTTAGGAGTGTTCATGGTGAACACAAGAGTGTGGGCTACTTCTAGTAAGTGTCGATTTTTCCTTTCTGCTACTCCATTTTGTTCTGGAGTTTTAACACAAGAAGTTTGAAGAATGATGTCATGCTGAGAAAGATAAGATGCAAAAACATTATTATTACTATATTCACGACCATTATCACTATGGAGAATTTTGACTTTAGCTTCAAATTGAGTTTGAATCATTTTATGAAATTCCTGAAAACAACCAAACACCTCATTTTTGGAACAAAGAAAATAAATCCAAGTGACACGAGAATGACAATCAATATAGCTAACAAACCATCTATAAACAGAACGAGAAATAACATGAAAGGGTCCCCACACATCAGTATGTATAACAACAAAAGATTCAGAATGTCGACTGTTAATAGCAGAATAAATAGAACGTTTGTGTTTCCCCAATTCACATGGTTCACACAAAAACCGAGTTTTATTACATTGCTTAACCAAAGATAGAAATAAAGACTCTAATATAGAAAAAGAGGGATGTCCCAAACGTTGATGCCATTGATGGAGAGAAGTTAGGCTAGTGTCAGAAGTAGAGTGAAGAGACTGAGTAGAGACCATATTAGACGAGGAAACATCTAAATAATAAAGACCACCAACTGCACTACCACTGCCAATCTTCTGCCCCGTCACCAAGCCCTGAAAAACACAATGAGCTGGGAAAAAAGTTACTGAACAGTGTAAGGATTCAGAAAGTTGTTGAACAGATAATAAATTTGCAGTAAATGAAGGAATATGAAGAACATATGATAATGTCAATGAAGGAGTACAAACTACAGAACCATTCCCAGATATGGAAGAAAGGGAACCATCAGCTACTTGAACCTTGTTTTTTCAAGAACAAGGCGTATATGAAGTAAAGAGGGTGGAGGACCCGGTCATATGCTCGGAGGCACCTGTGTCAATAATCTAACAAGAGCAAGTTGATGAAACATAAAAAGCACAAAATTGTATACCCGGTTGGGCATAATGAGAAGAAGTAGATTTGGAATAGAATTTTTAAAAAGCTGAGATTTCCTCAGGAGTGAATGCAGTAGTAGTGTTTGAAACACTGGATGTATCAACAGAAGGTTTTGTAGTAATAACATAGGTCTGAGATCCACGTCCACGACCACTACCAAACCGACCCCCTCGTCCTTTAGGATGTCCATTAAGCTTGAAACAATGATCCATGTTATGGTTCTTTCCTCCACAGTAATCACATTCGCGGGATTCCTTCTCAATAGGAGACTCAACAGTGGGGCCAAACCTAGGATACGAAGCAACCATGGCTGATCAGTCAACAGAATTTAGAATCATCACTCGACGCCTACTTTCCTCTTGTTGGACTCTAGTATGAGCCTCTCGCAGATGGAAAAGGTGTCTAACCAATCAACTGTGCTCGAACTTGATCAAATTCTATATTCAAATCGACTAAGAAATCCACAACTCTGTCTTCACTCACAAACTTTTGATAAGCAGCATCTTCTAGACATTTGGCTGAAAAAACCCGATAATGATCAAGCTCCTGCCAAAGGGCATCAATTTCTGAAAAATATTGTACCACTAATTTCTCCCCTTGACCCAACTCACAAATTCGTTTACGGATATCATATGCTTTAGACATGTCACCAAAAACAGAGAAGGTTTGAGAGATAGCCTCCCAAAGTTCATATGTGAACATATAACTACTCCGCATGCTGGGTTCCATTGAGTTAAAAATCCATATTTTAACCATGGAGTTGTTAGATTTCCATTCTTCCTGAGCCACAACTGCTTGTGTAGGCATGGTTGTTGTACCATTGATGAAATGATGCATCCGGCTAGCTTCAATTGACATACGGCATGCTTAAGACCAAGCTAGATAATTGTTTCCATCTAACTTAAATGGACTAAGAACCAAGGCAGAGTTAAGATGATGGTTTCTAACCATCTGCCCTTTATTTATTTCAGTAGTACCACCATTATTAATGGAACTTGATGCTGCCATGATAAGGTAATAAGAGTAACAAGAGTATCCCCGAAAATATCAACAGAGATACTTTAAAGGCTCAAACCGTAATAGCAGTGAGTTACCAAGAACAGAATAATCTTTTCCCAAACAAAATACCAATTCAGCTGACAACTCAAGGACAAAATTTTGAATCAATTGAATCATGTGATCAATTCAGATCAACCTCTGAATCAGTGGCTGAAAATCAAAGCAGTAAACAACTCCCTCAAGATAGTGCTAAGGATAAAAAACAGAGTCCAGGGAGGGAAAAAAATCATCGGGCAAGTTTTCGAAGAAACCAGATCAAGATGACTGAATCAAACAAGGCACAACTACTGTAGATGGGAAGAGGAGAAAGAGGCGAACAATCAAGAGCAAGCTCTGTCGGAAAAGAAAGTACCACGCGCCGGCAGAAGGAGGCGTGTGGCGTCGACTACAAGCACGTGAGACGGCGCGTGTGGCAGTGGGTCCCGGAGGCGATTCTATGATGGTGGTCGCCTGGCAGAGTAGAATCATTTTATGGCCTCAATTTCTCCATACAAACTTGTCTTACTAAGTTTCTGAAGGAAAATAACGATTGCAACGAGAAAAAAACTAAGACCTAGTTTCTGCTAAGCGTGCTCTGATACCATGATAAAACTGAGAATTGTTTATTTCATTGAAATTATTTCTTTCTATTACATAGATTGATATATATACACAAGTATCCTAATTACAGTTATGGTAATTCCTAAATTACAGTAATGTGTACACACTGATTATGGAAGCTACAATTATGGTAAATCTATATCATATCTTCTAACAATAAGCTTAAATAAAATCATGATGAATAAAACATATATAAATGTTTCAAGCATGCAATTTTGGCTTTCTTTTTTCCGCTTTATTTGAGTCCTTTGAATTTCAAGTTTCTTTAATACAAGTGCTCATGACAGACTAGATTTCTCATGTATTACGTGCACCTTTAGAACTACAACGAATTATAATTAATAAAGAAAAATAAATATCAAATCAAAAAATAGATTTCAAAACACGAATTTAACGTATATGAATTATCCAACATATCAAATACATATGAAAATAGATTTCCACAAGTCCCCCTCTCACATAATGGCAGGGACCCACCTCACACTCATGTGGCATAAGACCTTGTGAAGATATAAACACCCCTTGAGGAAATAAAATTACACGTAAATAAAAAAATTAAAATCTCAAGGCTGATGGCAATATTGAATTACAATGAATTCAAGCCTTTCTAGGTATAATGCTAACATCATCAATCTTAAATTCTTAATTCCGCTAGATCATCAAATAATAACTTATTTAGTTCATTTGTTTTTCATTACTTAGATACAAGTAATAAAAGGTTCAATCTTTATCCACAAGAGAATAGGACTCTGATTTTCCCTGGAAGTCTATTTGGAGAACTTGTTCCTAGAAAAAGTACTTATTTTTCTCCTAGGAGGCAACTAAAGAGACCAGTTTGAAATGAGAAATGAAATGTTTCATGTGCAATGATGTTGAAGAGCATGTACACCATATGCTATTGAAATGTTTCATATGCTATTGCATGTCTATTGCAATCAGAAGCCACTCCTTTATTCCTTATGTAAAGTATATGAAGAGAAGAAAATGGGAAATCTTTTAATCGAGAGAAGCAATCTTTTTTAAAGCTAAAGTCAAAGATAATTATATACATAATTTGTTTGGATTCTTTGGAATATAGATTTATAGAGTCCAGTTCATAAAAAAAAAACCTCTTTTTGTTCCATTTTCGAAGGACATGAGCAAAGTTTTAGGTAGATGTGTAGATAGCAGGGATCTACCTAACATGTAAGTGGGATGCGAAAGACTTCGGTGTTAGATTATGAATATATGGAATTACTTAATCAGGAAGAAAACAATGCTTGCAAACTTCATGTATTTAAATGCTTCTTCAGAGCATTCTCTAACCATCATTAGTTTACAAGAACAAATCAGAACCTAGAATTTCTCTTCTTATGTTTGTTAGGATATCACAATGAGTTGGAGACCCACATAAGAGAAATAATGAAACACCGAAGGACTAATATACATAAATAAGCCCAAGATATAATGATTAATGGGTTAAGTTTTTGGGTCAAGTTAGGTTCCAAACATGTTTATTAGTGTCTTGTGTACACCCACGCGATGTGCGGGCTCCCTAGTTCTCCCCCAAAAACTAGTATCCAAAAACGGGTACCAGAGCTACAGAAGATCAATCTTCAAAAGACTTGTAAGCCTCTTCAAAAGACACGCGATGATGATCTAAAAGACTAATCCCAGACTAGTGAGCCTTTTTAAAAGCCAGACGATGATTTTTTTAAAATTCTCGATTTATTGAATGGCAGCCGCAACTCCTAGTAAATTTTGATGATGATATGATTAAATTCTCGATGGGTTAGCCAAGAATTGGTTTTGAGAGTGGTTACTGAGAATAGGTGTCGCTATAATTGAGGAGAAATGTTCAATTATTGATAAATTTTGAGTCTAGATAGGGAAAAGAATGAGGGACAAGGGTAGTTAGCCAAGAAATGGTTTTGTGGTGATTGACGAAAAGTTCTGCAAGTCAAAGGGAGCTCTTGACGTGATGAACTCAAGTGTGAGTGGGAGATTGTTAGGATATCACAATTAAACTAGAGTCAACATCAAAGAAATAAAGGAGTGAAAGTGTCAAGCATAACCCTAGTCATTTTTTGTTAAGCCTTAATATCTAGAATATGCTCTATGTAACAACCTCACATGCCCATTTGTAGGTGGTGTAGGATAAGTGAAGTAGGTGTAGTTTAAGCTTTATTTCTTAGCAAGTAACCTTGGTATAAATATGTAAAGAGTGAGTTGTTTCTTTTTAAGCTTTATGAACAATTATATGAAATATTTGAGAGAGTATCTTTGAGCTCTTCTCCCTTATCTCTTCCTCACCTCCATTCTATCCTATTTCTGTCTTTTTTCTATCCCCAAACTCTAAATCAGTCTCTTTCTTCTCTAATTATCTATCTCTCACTGTTCAAAACTCATCTAGTTCCTAACAAATTGGTATCAGAGTTGTTCAACAGCCTGGAAGAACCCTCTTCTTCATCATTCCGAACTCCATTTTTGGGTTCTCTGGGTTACTACTTGGAGTCCTCAACTGAAGGAATTGTTACTGATTTCTTTTGGGTAATCATCTGCAAGTGTTACCAAACAGAAATAGCTGGTATTGAAGTACTTTAAACACAGCAGTAGTAAGGAGGAAATTGTCATCTGTTTGCCCTTGTTTCTAGTTCAACCTGCAACTGAGAAATTAAACAACATTTTCATGTTGTTTATAGTATAAATCACTTTTTCTCTACTCGTTTACATCTATTATAAGTAGCCCAGACCTTAAACTCAAACACAAACACCATTTGATGGAATTAAATATCATATTTCATTGTTCATCATTTACCGACAAAAAATCTTACAAATCTGAAATTATAGCACTTAGATCTGATTATTAGCAACTATAATTGCTTAGGCTTTTGTATAAGTATATTTTGCATCTATTCTAATCAACAAACTGATTAGATGGTTGAATCTTTTATTAAATTCTAGTTATGTAGGTGAAAACTTGTCGAACTTGGATTTTTTCCTTTCTGAGAGACTCATTTGATTGTTGTTGAAAAGAGTGATATGAATTCTACTTAATCAATTGCCCTAAACAAAGTTATAACAGATTTGAGTAGTTTATTGTCCTATTCTTAAATTTTTCTTTCCAGTTTACACAATTTTCTGCTATAACAGTGACAAAAATGGCTCTGTTACACTGATAGTGTCCATAGTTGTTACTAATATACTTGCTTTGAGCCATTAGTTCTTCACTAGCTTGTTTACTCTATATAGGTGCATCTAAATTTAGCCTAGGTGTACTTAAATTTTCAGAAATTTCAAACACTAATTGTTCTAGAGTAGTTTTTTTCACCACCAAAATCAACACTCAAGCTCATTTACTCCAACTGGTCTAGGGTTGACACTAGATCAATCCATTGATTGAACTATGAAACTTAATAATTCTGAGTTTCAATTTCTTTTCTCTAAACAATTCACCAACATGGTTGGACCTTCACATTCAAACTCCAACCAACTGCTACAACAAGACTTTCCAAGTTTAAGAGAGTACACTCATGCAAAACTGCAGAACATTGATGTTAAAATGGATTCCTTCATGGATAGAATTATTAAGATGCTTTAGTCTAAGAGTTCCAATGATGGGAATGACTTCTCTAATCCCTTTGGAGACAGAGATGGGCCTAGTAGTGTTCACAAAAAGGGAAAAGGAATCTACAGATATCCCTATCACATGAGGAGATCACAAGAAGAAGAAGAGGATGATAACAATGATGGTGACAGATATTGCAGACATTAGGACCAACCTAAGAAAGAGATATGAACCTAAGAGGAGGTATGAGGAAAATGATCCTAGCTTGAGACATTTGAAGTTGTCATTTCAGCTTTTGAAGAGGGGGATGATGCTGCTAGTTGGGTAGATGATTGTGAGGAATACTTTGACATTTACCAAGTGAAGGAGCAGAGAATGGTGCCTATTGTTGTCATGCATCTAGCCATCTACATGGGGTGCATAAGGACTTCACAGTTAGGTTCATCGAAGAGGGACATGATGTTTGAGCAATTTAAATTGCTTATACTATGATGAGTCCGAAAGGTGCAGGAGATTGATGTTGTGTCAAATTCCACAACTTACTGAAAAATACTTTGTGGATAATTTCATTGGAGGACTGCATGGAGAAACTAAAAAGATGGTGAAAATGTTTAGGCCTGACACCCTATCTTTGGCCTTTAAGTTAGCAAAACAACATGAAACCCCAATACCTAAGCCTTACATTTATAACCCAAAAACAATTCTCCTCCATCAAACTCTCAACCCAAGAACTACTTATCTTCACTAACCACTGGGCACCTTAGAAAAGATTTCACTCCTAACAATTCAAACCTTAAGCCAGCCCTGTTGACCTACCCTAAACACAACCAAAACCAAGTACATGCAACTCTAAAGGCTATAACTGTTGCATAAAGAGATGAAAGGAGAAATAAAGGCCTATGCTACTATTGTGATGAAAAATTTGTCAAGGGACATCAATGCACCAACCCCAGAGCCTTTATGATAACTCGTGATGAAGAGGATGCCAATAAAGATTATGACACTCCTCCCATCTTTGATGAAGACCCAAAGGCCAGTGAAGATGAACCTTTGGACCAATCAACCATAGAAGTTGTGTTTGAGCTTCAGAAGGAAACCAGGGATCAAGCCCTGACTATAACAGCAATAATAAGACATCACAAACTGCAAATCCTAATAGATGCTATTAGGAGGCAATACATTGAGCTTCCTAGATTCTAGTAAGGCTGAAGAAATGGGAATTAGAGGACAATTTGTGGAGCCTATAACAGTGAGCTTACCTAATGGACAACAAATGATCAGTTCACACATGTGCAGCAAATTCAGATGGCAATTCCAAAACCATGAATTCATTACTAAAGTTTGGATCATAGTTGTTACGGTGTCACGGCAAAGTCATGGCGGTAGCCGACTGCAAGGACGCCTAGGCGACAAAGTGACCGCCATGGCGTCCGTATGGTGACAAGTCGTTTACAATGTGCAATTTATATATTATTTATTTTACTTAACAAGTATATTGGCAATAAAATTTTATATACATTAAAACTCAAAACATAACACTATGGAATAACATTAAAGGCATAATTATGTAAATATTTATCAATAACAATCCAAAAACAAAACACTTGATATTAAAAATTAGTAAAAGAAATGAAAAATTCAACAAACACACACAAAAAATAAAGTTGCAACCAACCATCAAAAATATGTAGTCTAACAATAACTAATAAAACACCACATATATTGTATCACTATAAGCCACATCAAGTAGATAAATTGTATGTTTGATGTATGTAACAGCAGTTGTGGTATCATTATCTAACATCAATGGATAAAATGTAAAGATTACATATATAAAATATAAATAAAGACATATATAAATATATATATATAAAGACATAAATTTATATATAACCAGCAGACTCACCATAAAGGATAAGTATATATATAACAATCAGAAAGGATAAGTTTATATAATATATAAATATACATAACAAGCAGTAAATAGAAAGGATAAGGGAAAAAAAAGCCAAACAGTAAACATAACTCTCACAGATATATAGCACTCGGCACTACACACTGAAAAAAAGAAGAAAAAATAAGATGCAGCAGTAGGGCAAAAAAGGGAAGGGAAAAAAAAAAGAAGAAATACCTGCCGATGTGGCAATCGGAGTCGCGCAGCGTCGTCGGAAGGGACTTCGGAGTCGACAGTCGACGAGGTACTCTCTCTCGCAATCTCTCTCTCTGGCGGTCGCTCTTAGAGTCGCTCGTCGACTCCTTCTCACAGTCTCTCATCGACTCCTTCTCCTCTACTACAAAGTTCGATCTTCTTCTAAGTTCTTCTGCGAAGAAGCGAATCAGTTCGACTAGGGCTAGCTACCCAATTCCAAGCGACGTCGTTTTACATTCTCTTTTTTTTAACCCAGAGGATTGATCCATACCCAGAGTAGCCAAGTCGGTCGATCTGCCGGAAAGTCGTCGAAGTTGACGCCGAGTAGTTTAAGGCGGCGACTGCCTTTGTTAGGCGCTCGAATTTCAGCCTAAACCCAAGTCGTCTGATCGCCTTGTCTACCCCCTACCGACTAGACGCTAGACAACGCCTTAACAACTATGGTTTGGATACTCCACTTTCTAAATTGGATGTTATATTGGGAGTAAGTTGATTACAAAGTTTAGTGCTATTTGACTATGGCAACCTAACCTTAGAATTCAAAAGGTGGGAACAAAGTGTTAAACTCACAACACTGAAAGCATGTCCTAATACAGAAGCACAACCCCTTTTGAATAACCTCACCATAACTCAACCCTCTTGGATGACACAGCTTGTTGATAGTTATGAGGAGGATCAAGAAGTATCATAAGTCATTACAGAACTCCTAATGACACCAATAGGTCCTAATGAGTTTGAATTTAGAAATGGATTGCTGAAGTTCAGACGCAAATTGGTGATAGGAACTCATGGAGATTTTAAGGAAACAAGTCTGTGAAGAATTGCATGAAAAGGGAATTAGGGGGCACTCGGGGAATAGGGCTACCATTAAGAAGATTGAACAGTATTCCCATTTGAAAGGCCTAAGGAAGGATATCATTAAATGGGTAGCTGAATGTTCTACTAGCAGCCAAGCGGTTAAACATGAACACACTCACCCCCTGGCCTACTTCAGCCCCTACCTATACCAAACACCATTTGAAAGGAAATCTCTATGGACTTCATCACAAGGCTGCCAAACTCTAGAGGATTTGAGAGCATTTGGGTTATCACTGACCGAATGAGTAGATATTCACACTTTATACCACTGGTGCAGCCTATTCACAGCCAAGTCCATAACTCAACTCTTTTTCAAGCACATTTTCAAGTTACATGGACTGCCTACCTCTATAGTTAGTGACAGGGATACTATTTTTCTGAGTGAATTCTGGCAAACACTTTTTAAAATTAGTTGGCACCAGATTACATTTAAGTACAGCCTACAACTCTCAAAGTGATGGGTGTATTGAGAGAGTCAACCAATGCCTAGAGCAGTACTTAAGATGTATGTGTGGAAATGCACCAAAACAGTGGAGCATATGGTTACCCTTAGCCGACTGGTGGTTCAATACTACCTTCCATACAACTCTTAACAATTCTCCTTACCATGTGGTGTATGGTGTTGAGCCTAACCAACTCCTGATACCACCAACAGGCAGTACCAACTTAGCATCAGTAGAAGAATTGCTAAAAGACAAGGAGGAACAACTAGAAGTTATCAATATTAACCTAGAGAAGGCCCAACATAAGATGAGATCTCAAGCCAATACAACAGAACATAGAGGGAATTTAATGTTGGAGAAAAGATTTATCTAACTTCAACCCTACAAGCAAAGTTCAGTATCTCTTAGAAAGAATGTTAAGCTCTCTCTAAAATTCTATGGTCCTTTCACAATACTAGAGAAGGTGGGCAAGGTAGCCTACAAACTAGACCTTCCAAACACTTACAGAATACACCCCACCTTTTATGTATCTCAGCTCAAGAAAATATAGGAGGCAAAAATCAGTCCTCACCACCCTATTTTGACTAAGGATGGCAGTTATACGCTTAGCCCTCTAAGAATCCTGGAGCAAAGGGTGATACAGAGGAATAACAAAGAAGTTTACCAGTACTTTATCCAATGGAAGAACTGCATTGTGGATGAAACAACCTGGGAAGATGAAGGAAAACTTCAACAAAATTTTCTTGATTTTAACCTCAATCCATGAGGGAATGGATTTTAAAGGAGGAAGGAATTGTCAAGCATAACCCTAGTCATTTTATGTTAAGCCCTAATATCTAGAATATTCTCTATGTAACGACCTCACATGCCCATGTGCAGGTGGTGTAGGATGAGTAAAGTAGGTGTAGATTAAGCTTTATTTCTCAACAAGTAACCTTAGTATAAATATGTAAATAGTGAGTCATTTCTTTTAAAGCTTTATGAACCTGAAAGAATCAAGGTTCGAAATAGCGCTCGAGGCGTGCGCCTCGAGGCGCGCCTTGTTGCGAGGCGGGAGAAAGTTCTTGCGAGGCGTGCGCCTTTTCTGGAATGGGTGAGGCTTGGGCCTTTTTCGGCTGAGGCTTAAGCCTCGTGGCGTCGCGCCTCAAGGCGTCGCGAGGCGTGCGCCTCAAATTGACTTAAAAAAAACCCTAAATAACAGATTTGATGCAAAAATTCATTTGGGCTTACTTGAATCTTCGGCTGAGGCTTAATCTTCGACTGCTCTCCTCTCATCCTCTGCGCGACTTGAACAAGTATTTTTCTTCTCTTCTCCTCTTCGAGATCGACTTCGCCTCTCCTCTTTCTTCTCCTCTTCCCGATCGACTTCGCCTCTCCTCTGAGTCGCGTCTCCTCTTTCTTCTCCTCTTCCCGATCAACTGTGTCGACTGTTTTCTTTCTTCTCCTCTTCTCCTCTTCTTTCTGTGTCGACTGTTTTCGGTGTTCTGTGATGACTGACGAGTGTGATGATCGACTGTTTTCTTTTTATTTATCTTATTCGGTTTTCTTTTTCTTTAATTTCTATTAAAAAATTTTAATTTTTGTTAAGGTTTTTTAATTTCTGTTAAAAAATTTTAATTTCTGTTAAACAAATTTAATTTCTGTTATAGTTTTAATTTAATTTCTGTTAAACAAATTTAATTTCTGTTATAGTTTTAATTTAATTTCTGTTAAACAAATTTAATTTAATTTCTGTTAATCAAATTTAATTTCTGTTAAAAAATTTAATTTCTGTTAAACAAATTTAATTTCTGTTATAGTTTTAATTTAATTTCTGTTAAACAAATTTAATTTAATTTCTGTTAAACAAATTTAATTTCTGTTAAAAAATTTAATTTAATTTCTGTTAAAAAATTTAATTTCTGTTAAACAAATTTAATTTCTGTTATAGTTTTAATTTAATTTCTGTTAAACAAATTTAATTTAATTTCTGTTAAACAAATTTAATTTCTGTTAAAAAAATTTAATTTCTGTTAAACAAATTTAATTTCTGTTATAGTTTTAATTTAATTTCTGTTAAACAAATTTAATTTCTGTTATAGTTTTAATTTAATTTCTGTTAAACAAATTTAATTTAATTTTTGTTAAACAAATTTAATTTCTGTTAAAAAATTTAATTTCTGTTAAACAAATTTAATTTCTGTTAAAAAATTTAATTTAATTTCTGTTAAACAAATTTAATTTCTGTTATAGTTTTAATTTAATTTCTGTTAAACAAATTTAATTTAATTTTTGTTAAACAAATTTAATTTCTGTTAAAAAAATTTAATTTCTGTTAAGTTTTTTTTTAAGTTCTGTTAATTTTTTTAATTCCTATTATGGTTTTTTAAGTTCTGTTATATATTAAGTATTAACAAAATAACATATATGATATATTAACAAAGTTCTGTTATATATTCTGTGAGTAACATATATTTAACATATATTGTATTCATATATTTGGTTTTTTTATTACAGACTTACAGTGAATTAAGATAATGGGTAAGAAAGATCCTGCATGGAAATATGGCACTGTAGCCCCTGGAGTTAATAAAGCTCATTTATATGTGGAATGCAATTTTTGTAAGAAAATTTGCAAAGGAGGGATTACAAGGTTGAAAAATCATCTTGTGGGAAATCATAGTAATGTCGAGGCTTGCAAAAAAGTACCAAGCGAAGTCAAGGAAGAGCTTGCTTCATATATGAAGAAAAATATGGACTCCAAGGAGGAAAGACAAAGAGATGAAGCTGAAAAAATACAAAGTGGGTCTTATTATGGTGGTCATTCATCGTTGGGAATGGGAGGTTCAAGTGTGGGTAGTGCCTCCGAGAGGGGAGTTCGGGGACCCATGGACAGATTTGTTGTGGATGTTGATGCTGGTGATGATGATGCTACAACAAGGCGTACCGTATTTTCAAAGGAGGCTCGTAATGCAGTCTGTCTTGATATAGGTAGATTCTTCTTTGAAAACGGGATTCCCTTCAATGTTGCTGATAGTCCTTCATTTATAAATATGTGTCGGTCTATTGGGAATTATGGTCGTGCTTTGAAACCCCCTACCCCATACGAGCTTAGCTCTTGGATATTGAAGGAGGAAGAGAAGACTACAAAGGCCTTTGTTGAGGAGGTAAAAAAGACTTGGGCACATACGGGGGTGTCAATCTTGTCGGATGGTTGGAAAGATATTAGGGGAAGACAACTAATAAACTTTCTTGTAAACAACCCCATGGGCTGTATTTTTGAAATCATTGATGCATCGATGCAATTAAAGATGCTACTTTGATGTTTAAACTACTTGATGAGGTTGTTGAGGAAGTGGGAGAGGACCTTGTCATTCAAGTAGTCACTGACAATGCATCTAATTATAAGGCGGCGGGAAGGATGTTAATGGAGAAGAGGCCACGTATGTGGTGGACACCGTGTGCCGCGCATTGCATTGATTTGATGCTTAAGAAGCTTGGAGAGTTGCCTCAACATAAAAATGCTTTGACAAAGGCAAAGAAGGTAATTAATATTATTATTATTTGGTTATAATTTTTTTTTTCAATGAATACTTGAATTATTATTTTTTGATGAATGTCATTATGTAGGTAAGCAATTTCATATATAATCATGGATGGGTCTTGGCATTAATGAGGGCAAACACTAATAAAGACCTTGTTTTGGCCAATTTGCCACTAGATTTGCCACTACTTATTTAACTGCAGAGTACGATAGTTTGAGATGGCCTTTGGAGGCTATGTTTACATCTAGGGAGTGGGCAAATTGTGCTTGGGCAAAAAAACCTGAAGGTAAGGAGGCGAGAAAAATCATACTGAGTGATAGGACTTTTTGGGGTAGTGTGGGATATGCAATTAAGACCACAAAACCTCTAGTAGGTGTATTGAGGATGGCAGATTCAGAGAAGGTGCCGGGAATGGGATTTTTATATGGTGTCATAGACAATGCAAAAGAAGAGATTGCAAAAAATCTGGATAATGAGGAGGGGCCTATAAAGAGATATGGAGCATAATAGATGCTAAGTGGGATAATCAGTTACATCGGCATTTGCACGCTGCTGCATATTATTTGAATCCTCAGTTTCAATATGAAGATAATTTCTATGCCAATGCGGAAGTTAAAGTGGGATTGTACTCATGTATGGACAAGCTTATTCCTAATCTTTGTGGAAAAGAGAAAGGCGATTTGCAATTGGATGCATTCCGATTGAGACAAGGGTTATTTGGCTACACAAATGCGAAACACGTGTAAGAAAGCGTGCTCCCGTAGTAAATACCGATTGATTAATGTCTGGTTATGCTTTCATTTTGATTAAACGTGTACCAGTAAGATTGACATATGTTTTAATATTGATCCAGCTGATTGGTGGATCGCATATGGAGATGAAGCTCCAGAATTAAGAAACTTTGCAGTGAAGATTCTGAGTTTAACTTGCTCATCTTCGGGGTGTGAGCGTAATTGGAGTACTTTCAGTCAGGTATTTATTAGATATAATCATATAAATCATTTATTGAGATTTTATGAGATCTGACATTGACACTAATGCTAAATTACTTGTAATATAGATACATACAAAGAGAAGGAATCGACTTTCTGCATTCAGACTTAACTCATTGGCTTACATTATGTACAATAAAAAATTGAAGATCGGCATCTCAAGAAAAAGGCATTAATGAGAAGAAGAAGATCCATTGGTTGTTGAAAATGTGCCATCCGATAGTGAGTGGATCATGGGAAAATGATGAAAATATATCTGGGGTGACTTACGGGAATGATGATATGGAGGAGGGTGAAAGGACTCGTGGGAATGAGAAGGCAGTTGGGGGAGAGAGGCGAGGAAATTACACTTGGAGGGCGAGGGACTCGGGGAACAAGTAGTAAACAAGGAAGTCAAAAGAGAAAGAGAAACACTTTGCCATCAAAACTATGTCAAAAGGTTAGTGTCATTACTTAAGTTGCCTTTAAAGTGTTCTTTAAAAAATATATTCATTTCGATTAAATATATATTCACTTGTTTATTTATAGATAAAGGAAGGGATTGCAATTGGTTGATGAAGAACACGAGTTTGAGGATCTTAGCATTGATAATGAGGAGGATGACAGAGCAATTAGATACGATGATGATTCCATGGAGGATCCTCTTAGTGATGATAGTGATGTTGGTGATGGGGATGATGATCTAGGATTTGATCCATTATTCAAGCCGCTAGATACAAATGATACATTACTTACATAGTGATGGATGATCACTATATAAGTACTTGATGATATTATGTTGTTTTGATGTTTTGTAATGATACATTACTATGGCGTTGGTTATTTATGTCTCTATGACCTTAATTGTAATGATGAATTATTTTATGATTTTATTAGTATTTTTTTCATAATTTTTTGGGGACTTTTATGTCTTTAAATCAAGGCTTCCGCCTCGCTCCGCCTCAAGGCTTACGCCTTGCATAGCTCAGAGAAAAACGCCTCGTACCGATTTTAGCTTTTTCGAACATTGGAAAGAATCTCTTTGAGCTCTTCTCCCTTATCTCTTCCTCACCTTCTTCCTCACCTCCATTCTACGCTATTTATGCCCCTTCTCTCTCCCCCAAACTCTGAATCAGCCTCTTTCTTCTCTAATTATCTATCTCTCAATGTTAGGAACTCATTTAGTTCCTAACAAAAAGACACTAGTATACATGAATGGGCCCAAAACTCAATGGCTTAAGCTTTGGGTTAAGTTGGGTTCCAAACATGTATGTTAGTGCAATGTACTCCCTGATCCCCTCCCAACAATATTAAGATTATTTGCATTTCAACGACATCTTATAGTAACCCCTCTAAATGAAAATATAAAACGTTTTATAGAGTCTTTCTCCTTCACGAGTTGAAAAGGTAAAAATATGGCTAGAGAAGCATAAACACAAACTTGGCACCCTTCATGAGTTGGAACGACTAAAAATATGGCTAGAGAAGCATAAACACGGCACACAACCAAGTCCTAGTAATTTAGAATATAACAAGTTGAGGACACATCCAAAAATAATTATTTCTCTACACACAATTGGTTTATAGCAAAAGATATTTTCATAATAAGCAAATATCAATTCATATGCCCATAACATAATATTTGTAACTTATGGTCCATAACGATCAACAATTCTCAGAGTTCAAAAAATAAGGAGTACAAGATGCATGTTTTTCTTTTTTTAGTTTTTTCTTTCTTTTTCTTTTTTCCTTTTCTTTTTCTTTTATTGATAAGTCATAGGATGCATGTCAATGTTGGATATGAATATTTTATTGCTTATTATTAAGGAATTTAATGTTATTAATATGAGGGCAACAATTACTTCCATTTTCATGCTTAATATTTATTTGCTATATACAGCAATATTTTGATAAAAAGAACAAGAGAAGTTTATTTTTTGCAACAATTATACTACTTTGACATTTTAAAACAAAGTCATATCTCGCATTGCTCGAACACAATGTAAGTCTCCAATAATTGGTATACATGTTTTTAACATGACTAATTAAATAACTAAAGTTATCAACACAAACATATCATACACGTTGAGTGTTTCCTTGAAGTATCATGTCTAATATATTCACAACAAGGGTACCTTAATCATGGTATTACCTGTACTTGCACAAAGGCTTAAAAAATGGAATTGCTTAAGAACAAAACTTATGCCTGATATGACAAGGAATTAATTGTAAAATAAAAGGGGGCTATCCAACGCCTTGTCTTCATGACAAAATGAAATTATTCTAAGATTTCCATAATTCAGAGTAATAAAGATAATGTCGAAAGTAAAATGTCTTGGAGAGATTCCTATATATAGACTCATAAAAGAACATTCAAGAGAAGCCAACAATGAAGATTGGCTAGAAAGCAGATTATTACCCTGTAATTACAAGGCATTGTGCGTCCATTTTTGCAGTTTAAATTTGAGTTTATATCATGATTAGGACATTGTTTTTACGAATAATTGATGGGATATAGTTATAAAATCTCCAAAACAATTGTCTTCTAATTATTAAACCTGAAGTTTTTCAACATGAACAATGCAATAATTTTCAAATTTCAGAAACAACCAAATGCTACCCGATTTATAGCAGACCAAATTATGATGGGTCGATTAAAAATATATATGTATAAATGATATATATATATATATATATAGAATATAGAGAGAGATACCTGACGGAAACGCCTGAGTTTAAAATGGAAGAAAATAGGGGGGACGATGGCAACGAAAGCCAGGCTTATAAGAAGAAAACGGAACAACTTTTTCCTGGAAGTGAGACCTCTCAATCTCTGGTTAAGGTTTCGATTACGCCTAGGGTTAGAAGAAATCGCCATTTCTACACAACAAAACACAGCTGCGATTCTGATTTGGGTACAGTTTCCTTCCCTAATTACTTGTAGCACCTTTTTTCAGCTGTCCTAAAAAGAATGTCATACGTACAAGTGTGTAGAAACTTTGGTTAAATGTACCTAAACTAAACTAATGCTTAGTGCCTAATCATATTCAATTTCGACGCCTTTCAATTTTGTCAATTAAATAATTAAGCTATTAATGAGTCTTTATCTATAAAAAGATATATATATTTTTAATGAGATCGAAGAATGAAAAAGTAAAATAACAAATAAAACAACTAAAATTATACAAATAATATAAATTAGTTGTATAATTATTTATTTATAATTATATAAATAATATAAATTATTTATATAATTATTATATAAATTATATAATAATTATTTTTATTAAAAAAATTATTTTTATTAAAAAAATTGAATTTTATTATTTTTTTATTAAAATAACTATGTTTAATATTAATGATAATAAAATTAAAATATTAATGATAATAAAATTAAAAAAAAAACAGTTTTTTTTGTAATAATAAAAAAAACGCAGTTTAAAAAAAACTGCACTTTTTATTATTATTACTTATAATAATAAAACTGCAGTTTTATTTTTATTATTACTTATAATAATAAAACTGCACTGCGTTTTTTTTTTATTAAAAAACTGCACTTTTTTATTATTACAAAAAACTGCATTTTTTTATTACAAAAAAACTGAGTTTTATTTTATTTTTATTATCATTAATATTTTATTTTATTATCATTAATATTAAACACAGTTTTTTTTAATAAAAAAAAATAATAAAATGCAGTTTTTTTAATAAAATAATTATTATATTATTTATATAATCCATAAATAAATAGTTATACAACTAATTTGTATTATTTGTGTAATTTTTAGTTGTTTTATTTGTTATTTTACCTTTTTGTCCTTTGATCTCATTAAAAATATATATTCTTTTTACATATAAAGACTCATTTAAATTTATTGGATGTCGTCACGTCAAGAAATTGTGACGTGATGCACTCTAATTGAATGAAATTGAAAAAAATTAATAGTTCAATCATCTAATCGACAAAATTGAAAGGTGGATCACCGAAATTGAATATGACCTATAGTTTAGGATAGTAAATCATATTTAAGCCATAAACTAAATTTATTTTCCGACTGCTATTGTCTGTTTTCTATTACTATAGTATTTCCGCCAATGGTGACTCAGTTTCAAATTAGGACATCATTATTGACATTTTAAATTCAATTTAAAATATTTTAAAATTTAATATTAAAATAGTTTAAAAATTATAAATAATAAATAAATCTGAGTAGTATATTTTAAATTATACTTTTTTCATTTCAAAATTAGAATATAATCGATTTTTGAGGTTAAACTACGATATTAAACTTCAAAATTGGTAAGTGATTAATAATATTTGTTATATAATATACAAATAAAATAATTATATCAACTAAAATTAAATAAATTCATATCAATTTGAAATTTAGTATGAGTCGTTTAACCTCAAAAATCAAATTGTATCTTTTATTTTAGAATATAAATTATATTTGAAACGAGTGAATATATAGTTTAAAGTAAAAAGATCTATCATATAAATTATTTTCCTTACTTATACATATAGAAAATATTGTAACTTATCTAACAAGCATGTATTAATATTTGTAAAATACAATCTACACTCATTGTATATAATTATAATAACACTCGCTATTTTTCTAGTTTTTCAAGTAACAATCAATACATTTATAGTCAATAATATGTAACATTCACTACTTCTAGTATGGTTGACCAATTAATATCCATATATATTTTAAAAGCATTTCCAACAGAAACTCTTCAAATTGAAGTTTGTTGACATACGTGGTAATTTGAATAGAATTATTTTCTACTTTAATACTTTGTGTCTTAGCAGTCACTTCAATTCAATTAATGCAGTATTTGAAAAATAAATGATATTAAATTTTAAAATGATTTGTACATCAAACTCATCAAGCAAAATAAATTTTTTTAATTTAGCATTTTTCATATGATTTTGATTCTCCCAAAACAAAATAAGTGTTTTGAAGAGACAATGTCAACTTACCAGTTCTGAAGAGAGAGAATGGGATTGTAGATTTGATGAGTAAAGTTGGAGAGACTCACCTATTTGAGTATCCCAAAGTAGTTGAAGAGGTTGTTGGAGATGTTATAAAAAAATGAACGAACACTATATATATATATATATATATATATATATTAACATATCTCAAACTGCATAATATAATTTGTCAAGGCTAGTACTTGGTACTATGTTCTTAGGACAATTATGCCCTCCGTACGGTGCTCAGAGTTGATAGCACTTGTCTCCCAGAATACAATAAAAATGTATACTATAGTAGCACTTCAAATAGTATACTCAACGAACCAAATAAAATCTCAAAACTTTCTCTCAAAATAACTATGAAAACAGATAAACAAATGAACTTTGTAATGCTTGAATGCTTGTAAATGAATTAATTAAATGGTCTGCCCCCTATCTATTTATAGGAGGAGTTGGTGATCCTTCGGATGGGGTACTAATACTTGGAAAAAACATGAGATGCTTCTAAAAAGGCATGATATGACATCATTTGGTCAGAACGACGTAGTTTTGATCCTTTGCAGAATGGGTGCGTCTATTCAGGCCACAAAACGACATAGTTTTAGTTTGATCGGAACAAAAATGGTGTAGTTTAAGGCTTAATAAAAAGGCGCGTCTGTTCAGGCAAAAAACAACGTAGTTTTGCAGCGCCTAGCCTTTCCCAAAACGACGCAGTTTAGACGCGTCTGTTCGAAAGATAATGCTTCCCAAAACGACGTAGTATTATTTATTAAAACAACACAGTTTTGATAACAGAACTAAATAAAATAAATTTTATCCAAAAAATTAAATACACGGACCCAGACCAACGAGCCACGAGCCGTGAGCCGAGGCAGCCGCAGGCAGAGCGGAGCTAGAGGCGTGAGCCAGTCAAGTCAATCTATTTACGGCGGCAAGACGTGTGGGTTCGAACCAAGTCTTGGCTAGCTTCTCTCCCTTCCACAAAAGTGGGGTTCCCCTTGGGCCCAAACCTAAGAGCAAGTAATTCTTTATTTCTTTACCGATGTGAGATTGGCTTCCCAAATGTATTTATTATCATTTATCATTTTTAAGGGTGATCTTTGGGAGTTAATATTTTATTCATTACTCTATGGATTTGAGCTTTCAAATACTTAATTTAATCTACTCATGGAGTATAACACATTGATATGTGGAATCATTACAAATAATTAATAACACCCATATTATTTTAGGCTCAAATTTTAACAGGAGATGCTCTAATATAATGCATAAAACATTCTACAAATATAATGTTTAATATACCTACTAAATATAATTATGTATATTTTCATTTTCATTTTACTTGATGTGATTAATAAAATTATGAACTTGTGCATTAAATAGCATAAATGTCAAAAATCACAAATATTTATTTTATTAAGAAAATAAAATCACACTTTTGCTAATTAAATTTCCCAATGACTAAAATTTACATAATATACATTGGGACAAAATTTTTTGTAATTAAAAAGTAAAATCTTAATACACATAAAAGTGCAAATTACAAAAAACGTTATAATATTTTTTTCACAAATATTAAAATTTACATCAAACAAATTTAGGCAAAACTTGTTATAGAACAAAATCTTATTATTCATATAAAAAGTCTTAAAAATTATGTTAATTATTAAACGTGTGTCACACTTAGACATAATTATTTACAATAAAAATGACAAATGTTGTTGCTCGTAAACAAAAAGAAAATAAAAAAGAAAATCTTTTTAAAAGATAGAGGTAGTAATAAATATTACTCTCTCTGTCCCAAGATAAAAATTTTGGTTAACTTTTTACGCATTTTAAGAAAGATGAAAAAATGACAAATTTGTCTATATTTAAATTCTCATTTAATTGCACAATTTTTTAGACATGACTAGTGATGATACTCCATAAATATGCATAGAAAATAAAAATATGATAATTAATACTAAGGGTGTGATGCCCCCAAAATAGGTATACATCACCTATTCTGAGTTGTCAATACATGGTACAGAAATAACTACAACTTTATTATTACAACAAGAAAGCTGTGAGTTTGAATACAAATATTATCTTCTGCATAATATCTATACTCAAATAAATCCTCATCACATTTATTGATACATTATTTTACAAAAATGGTGAGGACTACTAAACAATCCTTTCTAAAACCTTCATTCCATACCCCGACTGCGTACTCGCTATATTTCGCCTCCCGAGAAAAAATGGAACAAAAAGGAAAAGGGTGAGCTCAACTAGCTCAAGAAAGAATATTATGACTAAGATAATATACAACAAATTATCGTTAGTCTTCAACAGGGAAAAATCTAATAGAATCTGATAGACAACAAATTTTAAATCAATATTCGCAATGAAATAATAATTCATTAGAAGAGTTAAGTAGAGAATGCAAACTACTATCTTCTATGTATGAATTTAAAAGTTCATCGTCTATCTTTTATCCTCGTAACATCAATCAATATACATCCGGAATCAAATATTCATCTTTTGACTACAGCCAAAGATATTCATCGATTAGTCATGTTCATTTAAACACTGCTCATCTTTTTGACTACGGCCAAAGATATTCTTCAGAAATCATTCATCTTTTGCACTCTACAAAGCCAAAGATATTCTTAAGAAATCATTCATCTTTGCACTACGTGCCAAAGATATTCCATAATATCATCATTTAAGACCGAGGATGATGAAAAATATTTTTTTTAAAGAAACGAATCCAAAGTGAAACAAAATGACAAGGATTAAGGATTAAGGATTAAGTACTTGGTTTTATCCACGCCCAAAAATACCTCAAAAAATAATCATAGTGGTGTAAAATTCAAGAATGATCAAAACATGGATACAATCGAAAGTTAGTATCCGAATAGATGTTTTAGACGAAAAGAAGAAATTTTATTTTTCTATGAATAAGACCAGTATCGTGAATATAGTCAGATATCGTGAATAAGTCCGATACGTGAATAAGTAACTTCGACACCAAAAGATAGAAATTCCACAAAAACATCTTCACGCTTCATGAATATAGTACTCGTGAATAGTGACTCGTGAATAAGTAACTCATGAATAGTAACTCGTGAATAGTAACTCATGAATAAGTAACCCATGAATAGTAACTGGACACATGAAAAAGTTCCAAATTTGATAAAACTTCAGATCAACATTTCAAAGATAATGATATTGAAGAAATAATATCATTACGAAAAAAAATAATATCCCTTACTCGAAAAGATCAAGATTTACAGCTAGAATATATAGGTATAGTCTTTGAAGGGAACTTCAGACCGTCTAGCAATACTCAAAGTATACTCAAAATACTCACAAGAATACGCTCGATAATATAGAGAGAAAACTTGATTTACGGTGTGATTTTCAATTCTAACCCAAGACCCTATTTATTTAGAAAAACGCTTAGAACACCAAAGAGAAAATTTAATAAAATAATAATATTTCTTAAAAATATTCAAGCCCACCTTAGAAATCTGATTTCAGATCATTTATAACACATGTGAGCCACTCAATTACAACAAAAAACGTTTTTCTTACAAAAATATTTTAAACTCCCAAAAATCAATTATTTTGAACTTGAACTTCAATAATTCATAATAAATAGCCCTTTCATCAGAAAATTTGAATCTCATGAGTTTTATAAAATTTCAATTTCTACAACTTTGCAGAAGAAAGTTTTCCAAATTCCAAATAGAAATTGACCGAAATCCACAAAGCGGTCGATTTTACAAAGTTATAATCAAATTTCGATCAATAAATGGGGTCCACCAGACATGTTTAACATGTTTTAAACATTTATTGCAACAAAAAATACTCTTCCTCCTCGTATACTCATATATCCCACATTCGTTGTAAAAATATCACCGTTATTATATTATTAAATATAATAATAATATATTTAAATGAATTATTTTATCGTAAAAAGATAAAATTTCAATTTTCAACAATTGTCACATTAAAATTTTTCTATCTATATCCACATAAAATCAATATTTTCCTCATCATATGAATCAATAATTAATTATTCACAAATAATATTACGGAATCACAATATTGTGACAGGGCGGTTCAGGAAGAGGGGCTTTCCAATAAGAATTTCTTCTTCTTGGCGGCGCAATTAGGTGACCAAACCTCTCCTTAGAGTATGAACTTTCTAGACATTGCCAATAATGTTATCTAATAATATTATTAGGATAATATGAATTATTGCTTCGATAATGAAAAATCTTGTGTAATGACAATTATTGAAACAACAAAGAATATAAAATATCAACGCAAACAATTATTAACTCAATAAAATACTTTGAAAAGTAATTCACGTAACCATTATTGAGTAGTGCCTTTCACGTAAGAATCAATAATTGGTGTAATATCATGTAGTACTCTCTTGTGCAACAGCAGACATCTTGTGTTTTAACCACCGGGTATTCAATAGTGTTAATGATAATAACCACGCCAGTTATTTTAAACAACTTATATTTGTCGCTTTCTTCATCCAATCTCTTTTAGTTATGGGGCCCACATGATTATGCCTAGCGTCAAATTACGAATATTCCTCGACGGTCTGATATTCCACGACCAAACGAATATTCTCGACGATAATGAATATTTTATAACCATGCTTATTTTGAAATATTTGCGTATTTAACCTTAACTATCCACATTAATCAAATCAACCCTTACTATTTCAAAATAATAAATAAAGGAAATTCTTTTTTTTATTTAAAAAATCAGGGTCTTACAAAGGTGTAAGACCCCAACTTTTTATAAAATTGAATTTCCTCTATTTTGAAATAGTAAAGGGTTGATTTGATTAATAATGGTTAGTTATGGGTAAAAAATAAATATTTTAAATAAGCAAGTGGTTATAAAATACTCATTGTTGTTGGGGAGTATTCGTTTGGTCGTGAAATATTCTTGCTGTTGGGGAATATTCGTACGACGGCGCATCCATTTGTGGGCTTCATAACGGAAAACTATCGGACGAAGAAAACGACAAGTATGAGTTTTTTTTATAAATAACGGCATAGTTGTTACTGTTAAAACTGTTGAAATATCCGATGGTTAAAATACAAGAATACGATTGTCGCATAACAAGACACTCCAGATATAAAATAATTCTAATTATTGATTCTTACATAAGAAGGCAATAATTAGAATTATTACAGTAATTACTGTTCAATATTTTATTTTATTGATGCAATAATTGCTACGTTGATATTTTATATTATTGATTCAATAATTGTCACTGCACAATATTTCCCATTATCAGATCAATAATTCATATTATTTGAATAATATTATTAGATATCATTATTGGCAATGTCTAAGGAAGTTCATTCAGAAAAGGGTTCGTCACTGATCGTGCCCGATAAGGAGAAATCCTTATCTGAAAAGCCCTCTTTCTCGGGGAACTAATTCGATCATCATTATTATCAGGATTCTCGTAATATTATTTGTGAATAATTAATTTTGATAATAATGATAAGAAAATATTTATTTAATGGAGAAATTTTTAAAGAGACAATTATTAAGAGTTGATATTTTATCTTCTTCGATAAAATAATTCATTCAAATATATTATTGTAATATTACATTATAAATGTAAGACCCCAACTTTTATGAATAAAGATTATTTTTTTCTCAAAATATATTTTTGAATATTATGGTGTGGATTTGATATAATGTTATAGTTGTAGGTAATATTTATAAATTTTGCAAAGTAATGAGTTGTTATAAAATATTCGTTTGGCTTGGGAATATTCTTTTTGTCGGAGAATATCCAAATCGATGGCACAAGCATTGGTGGACCCCATAAATGGAATTGTTGTCAGTTTGAGTTAGAAAAAGCGTGAAATAACTTTTTATAAAAATAATAAATGAAAGTTTTACCGTTAAGCTGTTGAAATACCCGGTGATAAAGTACAAGAATGTCTGGCGTGGTTGCATAAGTAGCACGGTATTGATTGATTATCGATGCTTACGTGAGAAGTCACTCGCTTATACTCAATTATCGCAATGTAATTCTTTATCGCTCAATATTTTATTTCATTGATTCAATAATTGCTACGTTGATATTTTATATTATTAATTCAATAATTGTCATTGCACAATATTTCAAATTATCAAATCAATAATTCATATTATTTGAATAATATTATTAGATAGCATTATTGACAATGTCTAGAATGTTCTATCGAGGAAAGAGGTTTGGTCACCTAATTGCGCGCCAATAGTGAGAAATCCTTATCGGAAAGCCCCCTCTTTCCTGAAAATGACCTGGTTGTCAATATTGTAGTTCTGTAATATTATTTGTGAATAATAAATTGTTGATATGTATTATAAGAAAATATTTATTTAATATGGATTTAAACGAAGGAATTTTAAGCATGCGACATTTGTTGAAAGTTGGTATTTTATCTTTTCCGATAAAATAATTCATTCACATATATTATTATAATATTACATTATAGTAGTATGATGTGATTGTATAATAGTTTGATTTTTAATTTGAATGGTAGCATTATTATAGTAAATTCATGGTATAAAAGTAAAATGAGGTGGAAGAGAACAAATTGAATTTAAATTCTGATGATGTAAGCAATGATGCCATCGGAACGATGAGGTAAACAATGATGTCATCGGAACGATGAGGTAAGCAATGATGTCATATGATCGATGATGTAAGCGATGATGTCATAAATTATAGCAAAAAGACTATTTTACCCTTACTCTGCCAAGCCTATAAATAGAAGCCCATTTTCATTATTTTTCACCAATTCATTCAAGCTATAGAGAGAGAAAGTATAGAGAGAATAAGAGAGAAAGAAGAAGAGTATTCTGTTACTACACTATTGCAGTATCCAATCTCCTACTAAGGTAAGGGGTATTATTTCTTTCGTATTCATAAGTGATATTATTCTTGGTCAATATTCGTAAGAAATAATATTTTCTTCCATACTCTGTAGTATGTAAGTAATATTATTGTAGACACTCGAAATTTTCTGCATGCCTGTTACTAATATTGCAGGAGGACAGATTTGTCTTTCGGAGATAACCCTGGAAGACAGCTTACAACCATTCCGGATACTACCGGAAATTCAAGTTTAAAAACCGGGACACACACCGGGAACATCATTTTCAAACCTAGAACATACACCGGAAGGATCATTTCCAACCTCGGAGATAACACCGAGTTTCGTCCTTGGCGATAACCCCAAGGAGTGCTATTACAGTTCCGGCGATAACTCCGAAAATACTTATTTTAAATGCATGCTATCAGCTTCAAGCTCAGACATCCCACCGAGGCACTCATACCTCAGACTCAGAGCTAACACCGGGCAGACAGGTTCTCCCACAGATGACCTTGCGGCATTCAAACACTTGCAGTAGTCCAATCTCAGATGTAACCCTGAGCAACGTCTACTTTCAGCTCAAACCGGTGATAACCCCGGTGAGGAGTCAAACGTCATCTTACCGCCTCAACGCTCTCTCTCACAAGATGATATCGCAACATACCAACAAGTAGTCCAATCTCAGATGTAACCCTGAGCAACGTCTACTTTCAACTCAAATCGGCGATAACCCCGGTGAAGAGTCAAACGTCATCTTGCCCCCTTCAACACCTGCGCGTCGTCTCAACACTTCATACATACATACATCCAACAATGTCCCATAAGAACCGAGGAGTTACAATCCCGAGTGACTATTACGCGTGGCAGTACCTTGGATAGAATTTGAAGCTTGAAGACCATGGGCATGGACCCTTCTTCCTGACTTCGTACAACCTCTAATCCATGTCATTGCGTAACTCTCGACACAAGCGGTCCGAAGAAGGTCACATATACCTCATTCGGATGCTCAAATTGAAGTTCTGCAAGTTCAAGCGGACATTATAGTGCATGAGTGCACGTAGTTTGAGACGACAGGACCTGCGAGGCCTGGATGCACCACGACCAGTCGCAGGTATAACCGCGGCTGCTGCAGGTGTACCTGCGACTATCAGTCTATAAATATAGACCTTGGGGTTAGCCATTTGGGAGAGAAAAGAGAGAGAAAAGGCGAGGAAGCCCTGTCCAATTTACTTTGTATACACCCATATTGAGTGTTTCCTCAGTATAAACACATATTAGCTCACATATAGTTACACTTTTATCCGGCGGGAGCTGAGTGTTTATCCACATAGAGTTATAGAAGTCTACTTTGGCAGCCCACTGTAAGCCTTTTTATATTCTATAAAGCCTTCTTTCCATATTAGCACACACTGTTATACACATCGAGAGTCGTGTAGTGTGCGTTTGCCCGGACTTCGGTCCGTGGTTTTCATTTCAGTCTATATATATATACTTATATATATGTATATATTTTATATATGGACTAACATTATCGAGTTATGCCTCGATTGAGCCTAGACTTATGTCTGGAGCGTTTACTTGCTTTATATATATATATATATACTTATATATATAAATTGTGGTCGACTATCATCGATGAGCCTGAATTTATGTCTGGAGCGTTTATTTGCTTATATATATATATATACTTATATATATAATCTGCTGTCGACATATCGATGAGCACGGATTTTATATCCGGAGCATTTACTCGCTTTTATATATATATACTTATATATATAATTGTTGCTTCTGGACATATCCGATGAGCTCGGATTTACATCCCATGGTTATCGCTTATATATATATATATATGTATATATATATATATATATATTTACATTTAAATCTGCTCGAGTTTACTTAAGTGGCGCTTGATCGCTTTTCTGACTTTATTTACATTTCGCTCTTGCTCGAGTTTACTTCGTGGCAGTTGATCGCTTTTACAGCTTTATTTACATTCCGTCCGAAAGTCTCTTCATGCTTTCCATTTTCAATTACTTGCAAAAGCATTTACTTGTAATTTTATTCCATGTTCATCTTTATGAAAATATGAAGATTATCTGTGCATGCATGTTATCAATTAACACCCGGTTTTGCAGGACCATATTCCTAAAATGGACATGTTATGATAACATTTACATTACCCTAAGACTAAACTACATAAGTCTTTTGTAGGGAAATCATTGGGCCTGTTACCCGCTCAAAATCCAAAAAGGCCACGAGCCTACAGCCAATCATGTCTTCATCTGACCAGTCTAATCCTATTTCCTGAGAAGAATTTGACAGATTAAGTCAGCAAATTACAAATTTGGCTGTTCTGCTTAAAGAATTGCATCAGTCCACTCAGGGTACAAAAATCCCTCTACATGCAAAATCCTCTACATAAGGAGGAACACAAGGTCTAGATAAAACAAATCTAGAACCTCCGTTGGATACGACCAACAAAGACCCTGACAACACCTATCTCAAAGGAGATTCAGACACCAGTGATATCAGGAAGAAAGTACTCCAAATGGAGGAAACTATCCGTGTTCTCAAAGGGATTGGAACACATGGAAGTGTATCATATGCTGACCTTTGTATCTTCCCTAGTGTTCATTATCCAGAGAAATTCAAAACCCCTGATTTTGAAAAGTATGACGGATTAGGGATCCTTATACACATTTGAAAGTGTTCATTGGAGAACTTGGGTCTTACACAGAAAATGAAAAGCTCATAATGCAGCTGTTTCAGAAAAGTCTGATTGGAGAAGTCCGTTCATGGTATACCAGATTAGACAACTCAAAGATCCATAGCTGGGAAGAGCTGGCTCACGCCTTCCTCACTCAATACAGTTTTCAATCTCAGATGGCTCCTGACCGGTACCAAATTACCAAGGTCAAGAAACAATCTAATGAGTCTTTCAGAAAGTATGCTCAAAGGTGGAGGCGTCTTGCTGCTCAAGTTATTCCTTCTATGACGGAATCAGAAATGGTCATGATGTTCATAGATGTACAGGAAGCTCCTTTCTATGAGAGAGTCTTAGCTGGTATTGGAAAACCATTATCTGAAATGATCAAGCGAGAGAGATGGTGAAATGGGATTCAAGTGCGGTAAAATTCAAGACCTAGCCGCTCTTAAAGTCATTACGAGCACATCCGATCTAGATCTTATGGAAACAACCCCCGGAGGGTCTATAAAAAGAAAGAGGAGGATGTTTCCTTGATACTACTGAAAGTAATATGCACACAAGCCAATCATGTTTGATGATAAAGCATATACTTTGTAACAATCTTATTCATTTATTAATAAAAAGTATTAATTTATTAAAGGCTTTTAATTATCTACATAATGTGTTTTATAATATGTGATAAACCCATAGTTTTAAGTAATACTTTTAGAATAATGATGATGATCATTCTAATGAGATCTAAATTCTTAGAAAGCTTAAAACTAAAATAGTTCCCAATCATTGGATTACTAAATTGGGGATTAGTGAATCCGGATAGATTGGTACATACGTTGCTTGCTTCATTGGATGAGGATGATTGATCTCATGATCATTTGTGTGGAGACACTAAAGCAAGTATGTAGGTGCTTATTAGAGAATAAGTTCATTTTAACGTGGCTCGCTAAGGAATACCTAATGGAGTTTTACTTTTATCATCAATAGGAATTCTGTAGTGATAGTAGACAAGTAATCCTTGGACTTGAGATCATCATAGTATCTTGTGTATGATGAGTTATACTTTGACTTATTCCTTAAGACCCTTAGGGTATATCAAAGGATATGCTTGGGTATAATAAGTTGTACATGGAGATAATGTATGATAAATAAAGAATCTACCACTTCTAATAAAAGAAGAGAAATGTCATATGTGATTCGATAAATGACAACCCAAAGAGTCCTTGGTTAAAGCGTAATGAAATTAGAAAGGAGTTTCTAATTTGCATTATTTGGAGTTGTGCATTTAAGAGTCGAAATACATATAATTAAATAAAATAAGACTTGACGGTAATTCCATGTCTTATATTTAATTGGGACATTGTATGGTGGAAGGATTGAATTGTCGCAGTAACTATTTACTCGAAGGTTCTTTAATGATTAATGTTGAAATCTATATTATCCGGAAAGTCGTTAATCGCTAGGGAGGCTTATCCCTATCAGTAGAATAAATATTATTTATTTAAATAAATTAATTGTTTAATTTATTTATTTAAATAAGATTAGAATTGTTCTCGATTGATTTATTCACAATAGGTTTAATATGGAGAACCTAAAGGGTCACACCATAAAAGGAAGAATAATTATTTAAGAAGTTAATGGCATAATCGTAATAATATGTTATGTATATTTAATTTAATCTATGGTGATAGAATAAATTAAATAACTTAATATTTATTATTTAATATTTTAGAAATATTAAATATAAATTAATAAGAGAAGTCTTATTAATATTATTACAATTATTATTATTTTAATTTCTAAAAGAGTTTAGGAATTAATTTAATATAAGTACTCTCATTTATTCCTAATTGGATTAGGAAGGAAAATTAGTTAAAGGAGTTTAATTAATTATCCCTAATAAGATTAGGGAGCTTAATTAATTAAAAGAATTTAATTAATTAAATAAAACCCAATTCCTTAATTGTTAAGGTGGGTTGCCCACATCTATAAATAAGAGGAGTCTTATTATGGGTGTTGGGTGTGGTTGACTTTACAACTACGTAATAATTCCAATTTGTGGGAGAGTACGCATTTTCTATAGAGATAGAAAACTAGGGTTGAGCCAATACCCCTTCTTCTTGAATCTTTATTTTTCCTTGGTGGATCACCTCTAGAGGCCAAACATATGGGTGGCTAACGTTGATCAAAGGAAGGAACCAAACCCGGTGGATTCAAGTTGAACGCGAAAGGATTTGGAGGTGAACTTGTACCTGAGGAAGCTCGATCTTCAAGGGTATGATTTTATTCTTTATCTTTTCGTTTAATTAATAATTATGCATAAAGGGTGATCCGGGTATATGGTTTGTATAAATTTTAAACTCTGATTTATCTCGCTTCCGCTTAATTTTTGCAATTTGATTGCGTTCTTGAATATTACAAACCTAACAACTACAAGGTCAAAAAGGCAATCAAAGCGTGCCTCTACAGAGGAGAAACTACTCCCATTTTCAAGCACAGTCTTTAAACCCTCCATTGCCTAAAGGTGGATAAGTAAAACGTCCTCGAACGTTCACACCCTTAAGGGACTCGCTCGAGAATATTCTTGCTCTTCTGACTACTCAGAAGAAAATTACACATCTTCTTCCGCCAGCCAACCCTAATGGGAGGGGTTTTAATGCTACTCGGAAATGTGCTTATCATGCTGGAGCACCTGGACATGATACTGAAGATTGTTTAGCCTTGAAACACAAGATTCAAGATTTAATAGATAACAGTGAGATCGTGGTCTCCAAACCAGATCAACCTCATGTGCAAGACAACCCTCTTCCTAAACACAAAGAAGAAGAGGTCAACATGATCATTTGAAGCACTGGATAGAGTTCCAATTCTAATGGTGAATCATCCCAAACCCTCAAAGACGGTTTTGACATATGGGATTATGCAAAGTTCCAGTTATGGAACGAAAGATGAAAGCTCTTTGCAAACAAATTGAGCAATTGGCAGAACTGGTGACCCACCAGCATCAAGTCACACGCCAATTAATCAGGCGGGAGCATGCCTATCTCCTTCCTTTTGCTATGGATGCTCCATCACCACCTTCAAAAAGCGAAGCTATGGAGGATAAGGATGCAAAGAGAGCTAATGCTAAAGCCCGTCAAAATTTTGCCAATCAAAGGAAATTTACCTATCTTGGCCAATCTATGGAGGAGATATTGCAAATGTTGATCAATGAAGGAAGAATTACCTTCCTTTTACCTCCAATCAATCCCCGCTCAGGACGGTTCAATTCTAATGAAGTGTGTCAATATCATTCACATTCTCGCGATCACAACATAGAAGAATGTTGGGCACTCCGCCATCTCATTCAGAATCTTATTGATAGTGGTGTTCTGCAAATAGCAGATGATTACACTGTGCAACTCAAGGGCGGGAATGCATGTCTTACCAAATGGAAGGGATCATGAGTGCTTATATCCAAAGTGGATGATGAGATCACAAAGTATTTCCTATACAACCAATTCAACTCAAAGGAGTCGACAATCATTTGAAAGTGGCCGCATCGAGCCAATTTCTTTACCTTTCGCATCACAACATCCCGTTGTCGACACACAAAGTTCCATGGAATTATGGAAAAGCTGAAGGATCCATGTCTCATACTACTGCTACAGTGTCGAAGGAAAATCCACTATATCTTCCTCAACGGGTTATGAAACCTACTTGCGAAGCAAAGGGAAAGGTTCCCATGGAGAAAATTGAAAAATTCCTCCGCACTATTAGCCACAATGAAGCCAAAGTGGTTTTAAGCTTGCGAGAAGCTCCACACCAGATATCTATACTGGACTTGGTTTTCTCTTTCGAGGATCATCGGAAGATTTTACTAAAGGTTTTGGAAGAAGCCTACTTGCCAAAATCAGTAGATGTGGAAAAATTTCAACATCTCGTTGATCACATTTTCAACAACAATGTGTGATATCCTTCATCGATGATTTACATACCGCTTGAAGGGACCTGGCCATTCGCAAGCCATTGCACATTGCAGGTTTGTCTTCCGGGTATATGCTAGCTGGAGTTTTGATAGATGGAGGCTCATCTCTAAATATCTATCCTTATGCCACTTTGGTAAAGATGAATGTCAATCTCAAGAGGATCCAAAGAAGCCATTCGGTTATCAGAGCTTTTGACGGATCCTGACGAAATGCCGTCGAAAAGATTGAGTTGCCAATTGAGATTGGTCCAAATACATTCAATGTATCCTTCCACGTCCTCAAGATAGATTCAGGATACAACCTGCTATTAGGGAGACCATGGATACACATGGCTGGAGCCGTCCCCTTCACGCTACATCAATATCTCAAATACATTATCAATAATAGTCTAGTCACTGTCAACGCTTGGCCGGAATGTCCTGAACAAGGAACTCTACCAATTATCAGCTTCAATTCAGAAGTTGAACCGGCCAGTTTTCATACTCTGGAAGTGAGTACCAAGCAATACCATTATATTGGAGCGCCACTTCCCATACCCAGGATTTCTGCCGAGGTTATGTCGGCCACTCAAGAAATGATGTCATTGGGTTATCAACTTGGACAAGGGCTTGGTAAAGATAAGCAGGGTATTAAGCACCCTATCCAAGTGTTCAAATTAAATGGAACAAATGGACTAGGCTATTCGCGCCCAAACACAGAATCTTCATAAGCACAAGTAGGTTCCTCAAACTTCCGCCGCAAAGCGATCTTCTATACCTTTACCCCATGAGCTAATACAGTCTCCAGTAATGGTGCCAGCCCATGTTGTGGCCATGCTGTTTCCTAAACCAGTGCCAATCAAAGCTAAAAAGGTGCTGATTCCTGATCCCGAAGTGGAAGAAAAGGAACGAAAATGTAAACATAACATTGCCTTGATGATGGTAGGCATACGCGTCATTGTTCATGATGAACATACAAACAGATACACCTCAGACGATGATTGCCCAGATGTCATGGTTATCATTCAGGAGAAGGAGGACAATGACGATCCTTCCATCACTGCAGTCCATCAGGACTTTGCCCTCGACAATTGAAGCATCACTCCATGCATTGGTCGACGAGGGTAAAATGGGCAGAAAAATCCCTCTGCCCTATAGATAAATTTAATTGCTTGCTTTCCTTTACAGTACTAGCAGTTATTTTATCAAGTACATGCTAACACTTTTGTATGATCGAACAGTTGCATATATTAAGTGAAAGCATATTTTATTTCGGACTCGAATTTAGATGTGCTGTGATTTGCCGATGAGGTGCCTTCTCTCCACAAGGGCTGTAACTTTGATGCAAAGTTGGACTCAGACTTGATGGACATCCAAGAGGACATTGAGACACCTCAGGAGATTAAGGAATTGGTCGTAGACAAACCTAAACCCAATCTTGATCAAACCACTTTTTTCAATCTTGGAACCTTAGACAACCCTAAGCTTATCCAAATTGGTTCAGACCTTACCACAAATCAACGGAATGACATGGTTGCATTATTAACCCAATTCTAGGATGTGTTTGCATGGTCTCATAAAGACATGGTGGGTTTGTCCACGGACATTGTTCTTCATCGCCTTCCCATCAAAGAAGGATTCAAGCCAGTTAGGCAAAAACTCAAGCTATTGAAACCTGAATGGAGTTTAAAGGTTAAAGAAGAAATTATGAAATAATTTCAAGCTAGCATCATCATGGTGTCTACATATTTGGAGTGGATATCCAACATTGTTTCCGTGCCTAAACCAGGAGGAAAGGTGCGAGTCTGCGTGGATTACCGGGATTTGAACAAAGCTTGCCTTAAAGATAGCTTTCCCATGCCATTTATCCACATTCTTATTAACAATACTGCTCAATACGGCATGTACTCCTTTGTTGATTGCTTTGCGGGGTACCATCAAATTATGGTCGCTGAGGAGGACCGTGAGAAAACTGCTTTCATCACGCCTTGGGGAACCTTTTGCTACAGACGGTTGTCATTTGGTCTCATCAATGCCGGGGCAACCTATCAGCGAGCTATGATGACTCTTTTCCACGATTTAATGCACAAAGAGATAGAGATCTACGTGGATGACATCATTATCAAATCCCGAAAGGAGGATGACCACTTAGACCATCTCAGAAAACTTTTCAACAGGTTGCGTAAGTATAACTTGAAGTTGAATCCAATGCAAGTGCGCCTTTGGTGTTAAGTTAGGCAAGTTGCTAGGTTTCTAGTCACCACAAAGGATTGAATCGATCCTACCAAAATCCGTGCCATCAAGGAAATGCCCATTCCTCGCATGAGAGAGAAGGAAATACGGGATTTTGGTAAGAATCAACTTCATTAAGTGTTCATTTCTCAACTCACAAAGAACTCCGTGAGCCAATCTTCAATCATAAGGAAGAACTCCTCCATGAAATGGAATGATGAGTGTCAGAAAGCCTTCCTTACCATCAAAGAGCAGCTGATTAACGCTCCTATTTTGGTACCTCCCAAGGATGATGTTCCCCTGTTCATGTACTTGTCCATAAATGACAATGCCATACGGGTCAGATCTTTGTCAGCAAAAAGACGATAAAGGCCAAGAACGAGCTATCTATTACCTCAAAGAAAAGATTCAAAGATCGGTGAACACAAGTACACTCTGATTGAGAAGACTTGTTGTGCTTTAGCATGGGCTTCCATGAGGTTACAACATTACCTGCATGGTCACACAACCCATCTCATATCCCGCGTGGATCCTCTTAAGTATGTGTTCAGTAAGTCTATACTGAATTGTCGACTGTCCAGATGGCAGTTGATCCTACAGTAATTTGACATCATCTACGTGACGTAAAAGTCTGTCAAAGGTCAAGAAATTGCGGATCAATTGGCTGCCGCACCTGCAGGGGACTACAAACCCTTGGAAGCATACTTCCCCGATGAAGGGGTAATGATAATTCAGCAACAACATCAGTACGATACATGCCGCACGTGGAAAATGTATTTTGATGGAGCTGTAACGCAGAAGGCTTTGGAGCTGGAGCAGTTCTAATATCCGGTACAGGGGAGCAGTATCCCATCACCGTCAAATGCTAAAACTTGCCCGTTCAATGGGCATCAGGCGGTTAATTGTCTTTGGGGATTCTGAATTGGTGATCAGACAATCCACAGAAATTTATCAAACCAAAGAATTACATTTACTACCTTACCATCGACAAATTCTACAGATGGCTTTGGAGTTCGAAGAAATCTCATTTCTACACATTCCTCGCAATAGGAATGATTTTACGGATGCATTAGCAATGTTGGCCTCCTTGGTTCATATATCTGACAAGGAAAACATGTCAAGCATCATAGTTGCTCTGCAAAAAGCCCCAGTCTATGGGAATTGTGTTGGAGAAGTATGGGAAGCATCACGTTTGCTCTGCAAAAAGCCCCATCCACAACCCTTGGTATCAGCACATCAAGGAGTATCTGCAAGATGGATCTACACCCGCTGAGGCGAGCCTAACTGAGAAGAGGCAGATTCATCGACTTGCTATGAAATTCTACTTGAGTGGAGATGCACTCTATAAAAAAGATGCAGGAATAGGTCTCCTCAGATGTCTGGATAAAGACCAAGCTCAGAGACTCATGGATGAGGTCCATGGTGGAGTCTGTGGCCCTCACATGAGAGGACCTCTACTTGTCAATAAGATCCTTAGAATAAGGCATTATTGGCTTACACTCAAAGTTGACTGTGATGATCACGTCAAGAGGTGTTATCAATGCCAGATTCATGGGAATGCTATCCACGCCCCTCCAAGGGAAATCCACAATATGAGTTCACCATGGCCCTTCTTAATGTGGGGAATGGACGTAATCAGGCCCATCGAGCCCAAAGCCAGTAATGGACATCGATTCATATTCACCATGATCGACTACTTCACCAAATGGGTGAAGCAAGATCCTTCCCGTGGTTACTAATGAAGTTATCATTGCTTTCATCGTAAACAATGTAAATGCTCGTCGATATGGACAACCAGAGGTCATTGTGTCAGACAATGCTAAGAACCTCAACAACAAAATGATGGAGGAGTTATACAGAAAATTCCACATCAAACACCTTAACTCCGTCATCTACCGTCCAAAGATGAATGATGCTGTTGAAGCGGCTAATAAAAACATCAAAAAGATCATGCAGAAAATGTCCGCCAATCACAAAGGATGGCCTAACCTATTGCCTCTGACTTTATTAGCCTACAGAACTTCTATGCGTACTTCCACTGGGGCAACCCCCTACTCATTAGCTTATGGGATGGATGCAGTGCTCCCCATAGAGGTCGAAATGGAATCCCTCTGAGTGTTTATGGATGCTCAATTGGATGAAGACCAGTGGGTACAAGACAGGTATCACCAATTGTCTCTAATAGATGAAAGGCGAACCGCGACTATCTTCCATGGTCAGTTATATCAGCAAAGGATCGCACGATCCTACAACAAAAAAGTTCGACTACGGTAGTTCAAACAACATGACTTGGTTTTGAAGAAGATCATTGACAATCAAGATCATTCTAAGGGAAAATTCGCTCCTAACTGGGAAGGCCCATTTGTTGTCAAGGAGGCATTGACAGGAGGTGCTCTCAGATTGCAGGAAATGGACGACGATGAATTTCCACAGCTTATCAACTCGGACACCGTGAAATGGTACTATGTCTGAGGTTACCATCAAACAAACATCCTGGTGTTGATCATCTAATCACCAATCATTCCGATTTTGAACCCTCTTCTTTTTACAAACTCTTCTGCCCCTCAGGGAAACATACACTTCAAACCAGTAGCCTGGTTTCACTTCATTTCAAACCTTTCATACAATTTCGGTTATCCTGAAAACGGGATTGAACCTTTCACACTTGCAGTTTATCTTGAAGACGGGATTAAACTTTTCTACACTTGCAGTTTGTCCTGAAGACGGGATTAAACTTTTTCCACACCTGCAGTTTATCCCCATTATGGGATCAAACTTTCTTCTCCCCGCAGTATAGCCTGCATATGGGATTTACACTTCTCTTTGGCTACGATTCGTCCTGAGGGGCGAATTACGTCGACCTGATCTTCCTGATACCGGGGGTATGTAGGCAACCATATTCTATATTGTAACGCCCCCAAAATAGGTATACATCACCCATTTTGAGTCATCAATAACATGGTACAGAAACAACTACAACTTTATTAATACAACATAAAAACTGTGAGTTTAAATATAAATATTGCCATCTAGACAATATTCACACCCAAATAAGTCCTCATTACAATTATTGGTACATTATTTTACAAAAATGGTGAAGACTACTAAACAACTTTCTAGAACCTTCATTCCATACCCCGACTAGTACTCGCTACATTCTCGCCTCCTGAGAAGAAAAATGGAATAAAAAGGAAAAGAGTGAGCTCAACTAGCCTAGTAAAGAATATTATAACTAAGATAATATAGAACAAATTATCGTTAGTCTTCAACAGGGAAAAAACCTGATAAAATACAATAGACAACAAGTTTCAGATCAATATTCACAGCGGAAATAATAATTCATAGAAGAATTACGTAGAGAATGAAATCTACTATTATCTCTGAATTTAAAAAGTCCATCATCAATATTTTATCCCTGTAACCTCAATCAATATACATCTTGAATCAAATATTCATCTTTGCACTACATGCCAAAGATATTCATCAGTTGATCATGTTCATCTCAACACCTGTTCATCTTTGCACTACGGGCCAAAGATATTCATAAGAAATTCAACCATTTTTGCACTACAGGCCAAAGATATTCAGTAATATCATCACTTAGGACTGAGGATGATGAAAAATATTTTAAAGAAAACGAATCCAATGAAACAAAAGAACAAATATTAAGGATTCGATGATTTTAAACAATCCAAGTTCAAAAATACTTCATAAATACTCATAGTGAAGTAAAATTCAAGAATGATCAAAACATGGATACAATCAAAGCTAGTATCCATAATAGATATTTTGGACAAAAAAACGAAAATTTAATTTTTTTGAATGAATAGTCAGATTCAGATAAAAGGCAAAAAGTATACGTGAATAAGATCGTGAAGATACGTGAATAGTAACTCCGAATACACTAAAAGACAAGAATTTCACAAGAAAAATCTTACCAATATTCCAAAGATAATGATATTAGAAGAAATAATATCATTTTTTAAAAATAATATCCCTTACCTCGAAAAAGCGGTAAGATTTCGATTGGAATAATTGGATATAGTCTTTCAAGGAACTTGCACCATATAACAACACTCAAAGTATCAAAATACTCACAAGAATACGCCGATAATATAGAGAGAGAGAGAAAACTTCAGCTTCTGGTGTGATTTTCAATTCTAACCTAAGCACCCTATTTATAGGAAAATGCTTAGAACACCAAAGCAGAAAATTTAATAAATTAATAATATTTTCAAAACTTATTCCTACGCACACCAAAGAATCTGATTTCAACCATTAACATGTGCCACCAAATGGAAAAAAATGTTTTTATTAAAAAAAATAATTAAAACTTCCAAAAATCAATTATTTCGGAACTTCAGAACTTCAATAATTCATAATAAATAGCCCTTTTATTAGAAAAATTCAAACCTCATGTCCTTTCCATAGGAAATTTCATTCTCTACAACTTTACAGGAGAAAGTTTTTCCAAATTCCAAGCCGAAGTTGACCGAAATCCACATACGGACGATTTTATAGGCTATAATCAAATTTCAGTCAAGAAATGGGGTCCACCGACATGTTTAACATGTTTTAATTATTTTAGTAACAAAAATACTCCTCCTCCACATATACTCATATATCCCACATTCATTGTAAAAATATCACCATTATTATATTATTAAAATATAATAATATATTTAAATGAATTATTTTATCAGAAAAGATAAAATATCAATTTTTCAACAATTGTCACTTTAAAATTTTCTCCATCTATATCCATATAAAATGAATATTTTCATTATCATAATTTAATTAAATAAAGTAAGAATTTTCTTTTATAAATATAAATATTATTTTTGAATATTATGGAATAATTTGATATAATGTTATAGTTCAGGGTAATATTTATAAATTTTGCAAAGTATGCAAGTGGTTATATTATATTCGATTTGCCTGGGAATATTCGGGTTTAGCAGGAATATTCGCATAACTACCAATCATCGGGTGGACCCCACAATGTAATTATCATTTGATCGAGAAAAGACAAAAATATTTTATTGAAATAACTATGAAGTTTTACCGCTGATATCTTGTTGAACTACTCTCAGTAGTAAAAGTACAAAGAATACATGTGGTTGTGATAAGAGTAACACCAGATTGATTATCGATGCTTATGTGAGAAGTCACCATTGATTCCATTATCACGCATTAATTATTATAGCGATAATGACTTTTTGTTTTATTCGTATTATTAACGTAATAAAATGTAAACATCTTTTTTTATATAAAATGTAATACTTTATTAAAGTTATTTTATAAATAAAATATATTATATTTTATTACGATAAGGTCGTATAAGTATTTTTGCATGTTGTTTTGTATAAGTTGTTTGCATAGTAAAATGTTTTTATAAATAGAATATATTATATTTTATTTAAAAGATTTTGCTTTAAATATGGACCGCCGATTAAAGTAAATCAATCTGGACCGCTCATGGATTAGTTACTATGCATTCCATTTTCCTATAAATAAGCTCATTCCTTCATTATTTTCTTACTTAATTCATCAAACTCTAGAGAGAGAAATTATAGAGAGAAGTTATAGAGAGAAAGTTATAGAAAGAAGAAGAGTATTCGCGCTACTTCACTACTTCTATATTCAGCCTTTTTACCAGAAGGGTGTTATTCTTCTTTCGAAGAGAACTTCGTTATTCCATTCACTATTATTCTCATTGAATAACTCGTAAAAGTGGCATACCCTATACATAACTCAGATACGCCAGATACCCTATACTTGGTGAAATCCTTATGTTATTCCATTGCTTATTTTATTCATTGAATAACTCAGATACGCTGGTTTACCCTATACTTGGTGACATTCTTCTATTATTCGTTGAACATCCTCGCTCAGTGTTTTACACCGACCGGTTCCGCTTTTTATTATTATTCGCTGAACATCCCGTCTCGTGTGTTTTACACCGACCGGTTCCGCTTTTTATCATTCTCGTTGAATATCCTATCTCATGTGTGTTTTACACCTGATCCGGTTCCATCTTTATTATTCTCGTTGAACATCCCGCTTGCAGTGAATTTCACCGACCCGTTCCGTTATTATTATTCTCGTTGAATAACTCGCCTATGCTAAGCACCGCATGCATGGTGATTTCTTTTGTTATTCCATTCTTTATTATACCCAAATTGGTTAAAACTTTGACTTCTATACTCCATGAAATTAGTAGAATATCCTCGATATTTTGCGCTTCATCCAAAGATCTTTCATGGAAATATTCTTCCGATCATTCTTGAATTTTACTCTACAAAGCAAAGATCATGTCGACAATTTGGACGTTAATAATTCCCGGATAAAATAATTCTTGAACTTGTTTTATCAATTCTTATATCATTGTCATCATCCTCATGTTTATATTTTTTTAAAGTCATCTGTGGCCTGTAGAGAGCATGGATGGACTTGGTATGATTACGACTGTGGATTATTCTATGTAATCACGACCGTAATGTTACAAATGATGTGGTAAAATCCTCAAAGGGTCAGAGTGCATCGATGGATGCTTGTTGGCATGATCATGATTATTAATGAATACACAACTATTCTCGCCCAGTAAAAGGTGAATAATTGTGGTCGTGATACTAAAGAATATCCTCGTCAGAAAAGTGTGGGTGATTCGATGATGTGGATTATTTATTAAAGTCGAGTCTCAAATATATAATGTTGATGAAAAACCTTTAAATCATAAAAGATAGTAGATTTTATTTTCTACTGACTCTTTAATGGATCAGATATTCACCGCAGCTTAAACTGGTTGTTCATTGTATTTTATCGCTTAACATTGTTCAAGACTATTGATAATTTATTCTCGCATTATCTTAGTCATAATATTTCATCGGGCTAGTTGAGCTCACCCTTTCTTTCACCGTTTCTTCGTGAAATGAGAATATAGCCGGGACTAGCTCGGGGAAACGAGTGATGGTCCTAAAGATAAGATTAGTAGTCCTCACTATTCGTGAAATAGTGTGATAATAATTGTAATGAGGACTTTTTTTTCGAGTCAGTATAATATCTAGTAGATTTATATTTGTATTTAAACTCACGCTTATGTCAGATTGCATACACAAGATGCTTATGTTAATAAGTTGTATTTAAATTTCACTATGTAAGTGGCGCACCCAAGATGGGTGATGTATACCTAATTTTGGGGCGCCACACAATTGGTATCAAAGCTATGGATATGATCCCCGCTAAGATGTGAGAAAAGTACTAGAGGGGGAGAGACGGGAATACCTTCGCTAGTATGACCTACCTAAGTTTATGTGCTATTTTATTGGTTTCACGTAATATAAAGATAATTGTTACATGTCAATTAATCTTTTGTTTTTTGTGGCAAGATCTCAAAATGACATCCGAGAATGTTGAGAATAAGAATGGAGCACAAAGCGATCGTTGATTCACCACATATCAATAATCGTGATAATGTGCATCGAAGGCGCATAATCCTCATGCAAACAACAACACCGACCAAATGATGAATGATCAAATGTTCGAGGCTTTTTATGCAATTTATGCAACAAAGAAAGTAGAGCGACTCTCGCCCAAAACGTAGGTGGAAACACGAAACTCTCATGGTCACCGCTAAACAATTCAAGGAGCCGGGACCACCGAGTTTAAGGGAGAGCCAAAACCACTTCTCGTGAAGCATGGATAAAGCAGATTACCAAGATATTTGATGTCTGGGATGCTCCGAGGAGCAAAAGGTTCCTTTCACGCTTTTATGTTGCGCGGAGAGGCAGACATCGGTGGAATCCAGAAACGACTCAACTCCGTCAGATCAAGATATCTTGGGAGAAGTTCCAGAGTCGTTTCAACGACAAATACTTTCCCGAAAGTATTCGCCACATGAAGGAGGTAGAGTTTATCAAGTCGAACAAAACAATATGACCGTGTCGCAACACGAGGCAAAATTTATGAGTTATCACGGCCAAGGCCCCACTCGTGGATAATGAAGAGAGAATGGCGCTAATGTTTTTAAGAGGTTGAAGTTCGAGATACGCCAACATCTTATTTCTCATAAACCGTGGTTTGTAGATTCAGATGTTGTAAATAGGGCTCGCTTAGTGGAGCGCGATAATGAGTCAACGTAACTAAAAAAGAGAGCAAAAAGCAAAGTTATAATACCAAATGAGAGTAGTCATCGGGTTATGACAACAAGCGTGGAGGGAATCAACAGCCGATATGGTAACCACTTCGGTGGTAATCGTGGCCAAAACAATAAGAATGGACATTTCAAGAAACGGAGATTCAACAATGATGGAAAGACGCCAAGACCAAAGACCCGTTGTTAAGGAAGGAGAAAGACCACCTATCATATGCTTCAAATGCGAGAAGAGGGACACATCATCCGAATCGTGCTATGCCTTCCAAAACATGTTATAATTGTGGAAGAGAAGGTCACTTAGCTCGATTTTGTTGCCATCAAGACAAATTCAACTAGGATGGAGGCACCAAAGGTCATCCCAAAAAGTCAAAAACCTAGAGTGCAAGGGAGAGCGCTTTGTTGTGACCTCCCAGAGAGCAAGGAACCCGAATGAGGTCATCACGTAAGTTTATCATAAACTCTAATGAAGTCTACACTTTATTTGATAACGGTTCTACCCATTCTTTTATTTCTCCTACTTGCGCCATCGATTAAATTTGACCGAGAAATTAGACTTCGACTTATCTCGTGGAAACTCCGTTGGGAGAAACCTTCATTACATCCATCGCTTATAAGTCTTGTTTGGTTCAAATTTGCACTTCACACATTTCGTCGATCTTATTTCATTAAAATACTTGCAGATTTGACGTGATTGATTCTCTGTGGATTGATTGGTTAACTACTTATCATGCAAAAATTGATTGTTTTCGTAAGTAAGGTTGTTAGCTTTCATATTCCTAATCAACCTATTATGCTAATTCAAACGCACCAAACCATTAAAATTAATCACGGCCATCTCAAGCCATAAAGCTATTCGCTTATTGAAAAATGGATGTCAAGCTTTCTTAGCTCATGTCACGATTTAAACAAAATACGCCGCTTTTGAGCGATATTTCTATTGTTAATAAATTTCCGACGATTTCTCAAGAACTTCCCCGCCTACCCTCAGAAAGCGTGAAATTGAATTTTTGTATCGACTTGAACCCGGTATAAAACCTATTTCCAAAGCCCCATATCGAATGGCTCCTATGAACTTCGTGGAGTTAAAGACCCAACCGCAGAATTGTTAGATATTGGCTTTATTCGCCCTAGTAGATTCCTCGGGGTGCTCCTGCTCTATTCGTGAAGAAGAAAGATGGGAGTATGCGACTTTGTATTGATTATCTGGAGTCAATCATGTCACCATCAAAAAATAGGTATCCATTGCCACGATTGATGACCTGCTTTGACCAAATTGCAAGGAGCCAAATTCTTTTCAAAGATCGATCTTCGCTCCGGATATCACCAATTGAAGATTAGAACCACCGACATTCCAAAGACGGCTTTTAACTCGCAGACGGCATTATGAATTCCTAGTCATGTCCTTTCGATCGACTAATGCCCCGCCGCCTTTCATGGATATGATGAACCGAGTATTCAAGGAATATTTAGATCACTTTGTGGTCGCCTTTTATCGATGACATCCTTATTTATTCCAAAAGCCGTGAAGATCATGAGCAACACTTGAGGTCGACACTCCAAAAGCTTCGTGAATATAAGCTTTATGCCAAGTCAAGAAATGCGAGTTCGTCAAGAAGAAGTAGCATTCCTTGGGCACGTGGTATCAAGTCATGGAATATCCGCTGACCCAAAGAAAGATCAAGCTATTCAAAGTCGGGAACAACCTAAATCAAAGGACCAAGCACGTAGCTTTCTTGCTTATTGGTTATTATCTGAGATTCGTGGAAGGATTTTTCTAATCGCTACTCCATCGACTCAAATTGACTCAAAAGATACAAAGTTCTATTGAGCGAAGAATGTGAGAAGAGTTTTCAAGAACTCAAGAGGAGACTTATTTCAAAGACTGCTCGACAATACCATCCGCCTTGAGGGATTTGTCATCTACGTGGATGATGCTTCGAGCAAAGGGTTGGGATGTGTTCTTATGCAACATGGAAAAGTTATAGCCTATGCCTCGCGACAACTCAAAGAATATGAGAGGAATTATCCTACTCATGATCCGGAGTTGGCAACCTATTGTCTTTTGCACTTAAAAATTGGAGGCATTACTTGTATGGGGAGAAAGTGGAGATCTTTACTTGATCATAAAAGCCTCAAATATTTCTTCACTCAAAAGGAACTCAACACGCGACAACGACGCTGGCTTGAACTGCTGAAAGATTATGATCATACCATCCAATACCATCCCGAAAAGCTTAACGTGGTAGCCGATGCATCGAAAGGTAAGATCGATGCAAGCACGAAAAGCGTTATTGTCAACACAAAGGCCCATTTTGTGTGACTTGCAAAGGATGGAGATAGAGTTAAAGACTCAGGACGCATGTGATGATAAATAATATACGAGTAGAACCGATTTTAATCGATAAAGTTAAAGTCGCCAAGCTGCTGCACTGGAGCCGATGCGCGATGAGGAAGAAAGTGCAAGAGGGTGCTACGCCTAAGCAAGAATCGATGAAGAAGGAATACTTCGAGTCAACTCCTGCATTTTGTGTTCCTAATCTAACCTCGATTTAAAGTATAATATCATGATGGAGGCGCACAACACACCATTTGCAATCCATCTCGGGAGTACCAAAATGTATCATGATATTCGCCATACATTTTGGTGGAGCAATACGAAGAGAGAGATAGCGTTGTTTATCTCAAGGTGTCTAACTTGTCAACGAAGTTAAAGCGAGCATCAAGTACCAAAAGGTCCATCAGAACCACTTGAAATTCCGTAATGGAAGTGGGAGCACATTACCATGGATTTGCTATCGGCCTTCCTAAGGTTTCTCAAGGCATTGATGCGATTTGGGTCATTGTTGATAGATTGACCAAGTCCGCCATTTCTTACCGACACGAGAAACTTATACACTTGAACGCCTCGTCAGATGTACATAAACGAGATTGTAAGATCGCATGGTATGCCTAAGATCCATAGTTTTCGATCGAGACCCAAGATTCACTTCACGATTTTGGGTTAGTTTCAAAAAGCTATGGGCACAGATTTCACGATTTATTTCTAAGATATCATCCTCGATTTGGACCTGACAATGGAGAGGACTATTCAAACTCTCAAGATCTATTAAGACTCGTGGTTCTTGATTTCAAGGGAGTTGGGACAAGTTCTTACCATCGGTGGAGTTTTCCTACAACAACAGCTTATCAAGCAAGTATCGCATGGCTCCATTCAAGCGCCAGATGGAAGAAAGTGTCGCTTCCAAAGATAGCTGGACGAGGTGGGTGAAGCAACGTTGTTGGGACCGAGTTGGTACGTATGACTCACTTTAAAAGATTCAAACGATCCGACAACGATAAAAACCTCACAAAATCGATAAAAGAGTTATGCCGATCTTCATCGAAAGGACGTGGAATTTGATATAGAGATCATGTGTTGTTAAGAGTCGCTTCCATGGAAAGGAGTTACAAGATTTGGAAAGAGAGGAAAACTTAATCCTCGATTCATCTGGCCCATTTTAATCCTCGATCGAGTAGGAACTCGGGCCTATAGACTCGCTTTTACCGCCAAATATGTCTCGTGTTCATAACGCTTTTCACATATCCATGTTACGTAAATATGTGAAAGACCCCAACCATATTATCGAAGTTAGAACCGGATTTAAATAGCGGAAGATTTGACGTATTAAGAGGTTCCCTGCTCAAATTTTGATAAGAAGGAACATATTCTACGCCCAAGGTTATACCTCAAGTCAAAGTTTTGTGGAGGAACCACGATGTTGAGGAAATGACTGGGAGTTAGAATCAAATGAAATCAAGGTATCCTTACCTCTTCAACATACCTGTGTACTTAATTCTAATTTCGAGGGCTTAAATTTCATAAGAAGGGAGGTTGTAAGACCCCAGCTTTTTATAAATAAAGATGAATTTTCTATAAATATTATTTTGAATATTATGGAATAATTTGATATAATGTTATAGTTGTGGGTAATATTTATAAATTTTGCAAAGTATGCAAGTGGTTATATTATATTCGATTGGTCTGGGAATATTTGCTTTAGCAGGAATATTCGCATAACTACCAATCATTGGTGGACCCCACAATGTAATTATCATTTGATCGAGAAAACGACAAAAATATTTTATTGAAATAACGGCGGAAGTTTTACCGTTGATATCGCTGAACTACTCCTAGAGTAAAAGTACAAAGAATACATGTGGTTGCATAAGAAGACATTACCAGATTGATTATCGATGCTTATGTGAGAAGTCACTACTTTGATTCCATTATCATCATGAATTATTATAATGATAATGACTTTTTGTTTTATTCAGTATTATTAACGTAATAAAATGTAAACATCTTTTTATATAAAATGTAATACTTTATTAAAGTTATTTTATAAATAAAATATATTATATTTTATTATGCATAGTGTTGCATAGTGTTTTCAGATAGTTGTTTTGCATATGTTTGTATAGTAAAATGTTTTTATATAAATAGAATATATTATATTTTATTTAAAAGATTTTGCTTTAAATATGGACCGCCGATTAAAGTAAATCAATCTGGACCGCTCATGGATTAGTTACTACGCATTCCATTTTCCTATAAATGAAGCTCATTCCTTCATTATTTTCTTATTTAATTCATCAAACTCTGAGAGAGAAATTATAGAGAAGTTTATAGAGAGAAAGTTATAGAAAGAAGAAGAGTATTTCGCTACTTCACTACTTCTATATTCATTTTTTTTTACTAGTAAGTGGGTGTTATTCTTTCTTCTTCAAGAGAACTTCGTTATTCCATTCACTATTATTCTCGTTGAATAACTCTCGTAAAAGTGGTATACCCTATACATAACTCAGAGACGCGCAGATACCCTATATACTGGTGAAATCCTTATGTTATTCCATTGCTTATTATTCTCGCTGAATAACTCAGATACGCTGGTTTACCCTATACTTGGTGACATTCTTCTATTATTCTCATTGAACATCCTCGTCGTGTGTTTTACAATCGGACCGGTTCCGCTTTTATTATTATTCTCGTTGAACATCCCGTCTCGTGTGTGTTTTACACCGACCGGTTCCGCCTTTTTATCATTCTCGTTGAATATCCTATCTCGTGTGTTTTACACCGGATCCGGGTTCCATCTTTATTATTCTCGTTGAACATCCCGCTTGGTGTGAATTTCACCGACCGGTTCCGTTATTATTATTCGTTGAATAACTCGCCTCATGCTAAGTACCGCATGCATGGTGATTTCTTTTGTTATTCCATTCTTTATTATACCCAAATTGGTTAAAACTTTGACTTCTATACTCCATGAAATTAGTAGAATATCCTCGATATTTCAAGCGTTTCATCCAAAGATCTTTTCATGGAAATATTCTTCTTCGATCATTCTTGAATTTTACTCTACAAAGCAAAGATCATGTCGACAATTTGACGTTAATAATTCTCCGGATAAAATAATTTTGAACTTGTTTTTTATCAATTCTTATATCATTGTCATCATCCTCATGTTTATATTTTTTTAAAGTCATCTCGTGGCTCGTAGAGCATGGATGGACTTGGTATGATTACGACTGTGGATTATTCTTGTAATCACGACCGTAATGTTACAAATGATGTGGTAAAAATCCTCAAAGGGTCAGAGTGCATCGATGGACGCTTGTTGGCATGATCATGACTATTAATGAATACACAACTATTCTCGCCCGTAGAAAAGGTGAATAATTGTGGTCGTGATACTAAAGAATATCCTCGCCGTAGTGCAGTGGGTGATTCGATGATGTGGATTATTTATTAAAGTCGAGTCTCAAATTTATAACAAAGTTGATGAAAAACCTTTAAATCATAAAAGATAGTAGATTTTATTTTCTACTGACTTTTTAATGGATCAGATATTCACCGCAGCTTAAACCGTTGCCTATTGTATTTTATCGCTTAATATTGTTCAAGACTATTGATAATTTATTTCGCATTATCTTAGTCATAATATTTCTTATCGGGCTAGTTGAGCTCACCCTTTCTTTCACCGTTTTCTTCGTGAAATGAGTGAAATGAGAATATAGTCTAAAGATAGCATTTAGCCTGGGAAACGAATGAGTGATGGTCCCCAAGATAAGATATTAGTAGTAGTCCTCACTATTCGTGAAATAAGTGTGATAATAATTGTAATGAGGACTTTTGTTTGAGTTTCAGCAATAATATCTAGTAGTGACCAAATCTTAGATGTAATATTTAATATTTAAAACTCAAATAAGCTTATGTCGATAATGCAGTGACATTAGAAACAACAAGAATATAAAATATCAGCGTAGTAAATTATGTTAATAAGCAAAGAATTTAAATTTTGCTTTCACGTAATGGCGTGCAATACTGGTGCTACTATGTTTTTAACCACAAGTATTTCCGGGTGATGTATACCTAATTTTGACCATCTAAGCTGCGATCATGCCTCAAAGAGCAATACCAAACCATAAGAGATGTAGTTAACTAGACTTCTCACAAATAGAAGTACTGGCGACCATCTGTGGTGCGGTCAATCTCAGAGAGGAAAAGCCACCCTCCTCTCCACTTTTCCATACAGATACCAGTCCCAAGACACCAAAGATGGTAGGGATATACAGAAATCAATGATCCATTCTGAGAGATCTTGCGACGTCTCAATGTCCACCTATCAAGGATAAGTTCAGAATGCATCACGATCACAAGGCCCTGAAGAAACAGGCAAATATTAAGCAAGTATCAAGGCATAACTAAAAGGGAAGTGAATCAAAATATATTTTCCGGCATACATAATGTTTTTTGATATATACATATGTGTTCATATGACAAAATGGCTAAGCTAGTCCGTGCGTAAAAATACAAAGCTATCTACAGATCATTGTGTATGAGGACTATCAGATCAAACATGGCATCCCTCTCTGAAGATGGAGGTAGCACTGCAAGCTCCTGCCCAAGGGTATCTACACGAGCTAGCGAGATCGAGGCTAATCGCATGGTGGCATAATGCTCATCAATGTAAGCTCATATCGCAAAGACCGACAACCATCCGGGATCTCATTTGGAAATCATCGTCCGAATGGCCACATCCCCTAGCAGATAAGGCGGCATCCCGCTCCATAATCAATGCATCCTCGGTCGATCTAGCCTCATCCTCTCTCTAACAGAGCTGCCTCTCTCATCAAGAGTCACAACATCACTACCTAGCCCCGATCTCTATCATAGGTCATCGATGTAAGCTCTACTCCAAATGTTGTACCAAATCGAGTAACAAATGACACTCGGGGTGGAGAATCCATCACAAAATGGCAAACCAAATAGCCAAATCATCGGTGGGAATGTCGGCCTCCTCTATAGGCTCCTCATCGTCAGAATCAACATCCTGCACTATGGATACCATCGCGGCTAATGCGTCTCGCTCCATCCATGCGAAATACTCTGCAGAATAACCCGGATGACCGATGTAAAACTCATTTAGCTCTCACCGATCCCAACAAGCATACAACTTGGATCCGTCTCCTTCTCCGACAAATAAGCGTAAGGGTTAAGTTACCGACTCATCGCCTCATAAGGATGGAAATCCTGAAACTAGTCAAACGGACACATCATGGCCAGTGGGTGGTAAGTAATCATACCCCTCAATCTAGCCAGAGGGAGATAATCCATGCTCGGAGCATGAGTAATGAAGCTGTAGGGTGAACTAAGCCATGAACACGGCAATATGGCAAACGGATTCCTAATCCCTGCCAGGAAAGCTGACCACGATGTATAATCTGTACACTTCGTAGGCTGAAAAGAGTACGACATGGCTATATCATGGGTGAAACAAAACCCCTGTCGTCTAAGTGTGCCAATCGATCTCAAGTGTGACATAAACCACACATACAGCATGACCGACCTACCTGTGAACACTCCTGCCGGATAAGTGCAGTAGTGTAGCTGACCTCAAAGTCTCTATAATGATCATTGGTACAATGGTATGACCCTCCCTGAGAGCTCTCACTACCATAATGATGCCGATATCCAACTCATCCATATACCGCGGCATGAAGACGTATGACAATACGCACAAAAGCAGTACATCCACTCTGGCTGAACGCCAATGATCCTCTGGTGTGGTGAAATCCCCGGAATACCATGCATAACTATCCTTAGAGCCAAGTGTGTCAAACAGAAAACGCTGGGATATCACGTGGCCGGATGTAATCTCGTCTTGTACCACTCTACGTCTCAATCCGGTGAGGGTCATGAACTATCTACTCATGTCTCCAATAGCCATATGCACGCAAGGTCTATCCAGCAGCAGTATCGTCAACCGTGCATACTCCTCCAAAGTAGGAGTCAACTCCTGGGTCCCAAATCGGAAAACCCGCTCTCTCGATACCCAAAGGTTTCAAAGATACCCTCTACAAATCATGTGGGAACTCAAACATCAATGAGGTCATATTATGTCCGCAACAAATCATCTACGATCACCACGTCGATGGTGATATACTATCATACCATGAGCATATATTTTGATACCACCAAAATGGTGGAAGGCGATCAATATGGCTAACTATCGAAGAGGACATCTCAGACGGGTCGTGGTCATAAGACCATCCAGGGGTCAATGCTGAATATCTCTGGACATACATACATATGCACAACATAATAACATACATGATACAAAAGATGGCAATATGATATAGGGAATGGAAAACTGTGCATACATTCCTAAGTATATCATCATCTAATACATCTCTCAGACAGTACTAAAATACAGGAAATGGAAGCGGCTACCCAACATCTAACAGAGGCCTATCAAAAGATATAGCGAGAATGGGGTGAAGCTACCTAGCAGCTAACAGAGGCCTATCAAAAGAGATAACGAGAAATACATCAGAAAAAGTCAATGGTGTCAATGTCTACATCATCGATACTATCCACCTGATGTAACTCCTCCTTAGTCAATGGATCTCTATCTACAGGGATGTCAGGCCGATACAAGGGAGGATCTGCACCAGCAAAGCCATATGGGTCACCTAAGGGCCTAGCGCCAGAGCTGGAAGGATCAAAAGTATCTACCTCTGAAGGATCTCTGCCCAAATGCCGAATGAAAAGATGTGTCCGGTCCAGCTGCAGGATCAATTTGTCAATCTGTGTCACATGAGTCAGATCTCTGACACAGGCTAGCCAATCCGTCATTATCACGGATCCTGGAACCATATCCCCCATAAACTGTGTGGCGCGGGTCTGAGCTCCAATAGTACGAGGGATCCACCAATGCTGGAACATCTCCTGAGACCAGGGGCTCTCTGTAAGACCCCAACTTTTTAATAAAGATGATTTTTCTATAAATATCATTTTTAAATATTATGGAATGAATTTGATATAATGTTATAGTTCTGGGTAATATTTATAAATTTTGCAAAATACTCAAGTTGTTATATAATATTCGATTGATCGGGGAATATTCGTTTTAACAGGGAATATTCGTACGATGGCACAATCATTGCTGGACCCCACAAAGAAATTATTGTCGGATTGAGAAAACGACAAAAATATTTTTATGAAAATAACGACGGAAGTTTTACAAACTAAATCTGCTGAACTACTCGATAGTAAAGTAAAAGAATATGCGCGTGGTTGCATAAGAGTAACACCAGATTGATTATTATTGCTTACGTGAGAAGTCACCGCTTTTGTTCAATTATTGCTTGAAGAATTGTTGCATAAGATCTCACGTTATTTTATTCAATTATCATTTATATTTTATATATTATTAAATCAATAATTAAGATGACAGAGTTATTAATATTATTATTTGTAATATTAATGATGTCTGTAAGTTCTCGCCAAGGAGAGGCTTGGTCACCTAATCGCGCACCAATAGGAGAAATCCTTATTAGAAAGCTCCCTCTTTCCGGAACGAATTCGGCCGATTAATATTGTGAATTATAATAATGATGATAAATGTTGTTAGATATATTGAGGTGTCTTTTTATGAAGTCACTAAGTTTTATATATATATATATATTATATATATAAATTTTGTTTTATTAGTATTATTAATGTAATAAAACAAAAGTTTTTATATAAAACAAAATACTTTTATAAAGTTATTTGTTTTATTGTATAATAATTAGAAAATATTATATTCTATTATGCATAGTAAAATCTTTTTATATAAAATGTAATACTTTTATAAAGTTATTTGTTTTATTATACAATAATTAGAATATATTATATTTTATTTTTGCATAGTGTTTGCATAAGGCTCGTGATAAGGTTTCAGATAGTAAAATCTTTTTATATAAAATGTAATATTTGTTATAAAATTTTGTTTTATTTGATTATAAATAGAATATATTATATTTTATTGCATAAGGCAACATAGTATCCTTTCTATTTTCCTATAAATAGGATGCTTAGTTAGAATTGAAAACCACACCGTAAGATCGATAATTCTTCTATAATCTTGAGCGTATTTCTTTAGAGTTTTAAGAAGCTTTGAGCGAAAGTGTAAGTTTTCTTCAAGAATATCCTCGCCTACCAAATTTAATACTCTTTTTTACAGTAAGGGTATTATTTCTTTCTTTTCGCCTTCATGAAGAGAACTTCGTTATTCCATTCTTTGTTATTATGTTGAATAACCTATCTATGCCAATATCGAATACTTGGTGAAATTCTTTCGTTATTCCATTCTTTATTATTATGTTAGAATAACTCTGTCTACGCGGCAAGTACCGCATACATGGTGAAATTCTTTCTCGTTATTCCATTCTTTATTATTCTATTGGAACATCCTCGCTCGTGCGCTTACGCACGACCGGGTTCCATTGTTTATTATTTCGTTGAATATCCCGTCTGCGTGCGCTATTATACATGACCGGTTCCATTATTTATTATTCGTTGAATATCCCGCCTATGCGCTTACGTGACGACCGGGTTCCATTATTTATTATTCATTGGAATAACCGTCTGTGTGGTCTATCGCATATTCGGTGATTTCTTTTGTTATTCCATGAAATTAGTGGAATATCTTTGATATTGCGCTTCATCCAAAGATCTTTTCATAGAAATATTCTTTCGAGCATTCTTGAATTTTACTCTACAAAGCAAAGATCATGTCGACAATTTGGATGTTATCAATTCGGATAAATTAATTCTTGAACTTGTTTTATTGAATTCTTATATCGTTGTCATCATCCTCATGCTTATATTATGTTGAAAGTCATCTCGTGGCTCGTCAGTGCATAGATGGACTTGGTATGATTATGACCAGGATTATTGGTATAATCATGACCATAATGTTACAAATGATGTGGTAAAAGTCCTCATCGCCCGTAGTGCATTGATGGGACGCTTGTTGGCATGATCATGACCATCGATGAATACACGAATATCCTTGGCCAGAAGTGCATGGATAATTTGTGGTTGTGATACTAATGAATATCCTCGTCAGAAAAGTGTGGATGATGTGGATTATTTATTGTCGAGTCTCAAATGATAAAAGTGATGAAAACCTTTTAAATCATAAAAGATAGTAGATTTTATTCTCTACTTGACTCTTTTAATGGATTGCTTGTTCACCGCAGCTTAAACTTGATGTTTATCAGATTTTATCGCTTTAACATTGTTCAAGGCTAATGATAATTTATTTTGCATTATCTTAGTCATAATATTTTTATCGGGCTAGTTGAGCTCACCCTTTTACTTTCATTGTTCTCTTTAGGAAATGAGAACGTAAAGGAGGACTAATGGGAACTGAGTGACGGCCCGCACGATAGCATTAGTAGTCCTCACTATTCTATGAAATAGTGTGTTAATAAATGTATTGAGGACTTATTTTGAGTTTTAATACTGTCTAGAAGATAATATTTGTATTAAAACTCACAACTCATGATGTATATTTAAGATTGTATTTATTTTCTGTACCATGTATTTGGCAACTCAGAATAGGTGATGTATACCTATTTTGGGGGCGTCACAGTTGGTATCAAAGCTTAGGGATATGATCCCTGGCTAAGATGTGAGACAAGAATTAGGAGGGGAGAGACGGGGAATCCCTTCGCTAGTATGACCTACCTAAGTTTATTTGGTATTTAATTGGTCGGTCAAAGTATAGGGATAATATGTGATATGTTAATTAACACTTGTTTTGTGGCAATATTTGAAAATGACATCCGAGAATGTTGAGAACATCAATGGAGCACAGGAGACCTTTGAGTCTCCACAGATCAATAATCAGGATAATGTGCATCAAGAAGGCGACAAATCTCAGGCAAACAACAACACTGACCAAACGATGAACGATGGAATGTTCAGAGACTATGCAATTCAAGCAACATCAGGCAAGAGTGGCTCCTGTCCAAAATGCAGTGAAAACACTGGGCAACTCTTGACAATATCATGCCGCTAAGCGATTCAAGGAACTGGGACCAAACAAGTTAACGCCTCAAAATTTGGATTTTTCAGAATTTAAGTTTAAAGAATTAGTTGTTAATAAAATAAATTTTTATTAATAATATTATGTGGTATGTGTTTATTAATCGTTCTAGAACCTAGGATGATTATAAGTCGTGAGGATTCTGGCTACGAGCTAGACTGAACAAGCAATAATTTTCAAGATAAAAATGAAAATTTTTCGGGAACAAAAATATTTCTAGGGAAAAAGACGAAATAGGCACTATTCACCTGACAAAACCTAAGATTTAGGGTTTGAATAACCTAAGCCGTTCTGAAAGTTCGGTATGTCGAAATGACATTCCATCGAAAGATTTGACGATAATATATCTTGAAAAGTTAAGTAAGCCGATAAAATTTTTTCTCGAAAAACGTATAGAAATCGGATAAAATAAAAACGACGAAAAGTATTGCTATGTGCTTTTCATTTGTTTAGCTACGTTAGGGTAAAACATGAAGGAAAATGTTCAACGCCAAAAAGTGTTTTTCAGTTTTTCGAAAATCCGAGGAATACGTAAAAGTTAATCGGTAAAGGAAGGATGAAATATCCAAAAATATTTGGATTCCGAGAATCGCAGTTTTTAAAACTGTCGGACGAAACCCGAAAGATGGAACCACAAAACTTAAAGGCTAAGTTTCGTTAATAGTAAGGAGGTTAACTAAGGAGGTGGAAGTAGTAAACTTAAGTATTAAGTAAACTTAAGAGTTAAGCAAACTTAAAGGCTAAGTAGACTTAAGTGTTAAGTAAACTTAAGGAGTAAGTTAACTTAGTCCTTAAGTAATGAATAGTAAGGAGGTTAAGGGGGTGAAATGACTATTTTTCCCTATCTTTGGAAAATCTATAAATAGGAAGCTAGATTTCATTTAAATGGGATTTTGAAAATTCTATATCTAGAGAGAGAGAGAGAGAGGATGAGAGAGGAGGAGGAAGAGCTTGAGCATGATTGATCGGATCGAAAGTGTTCGTGAAATAGAAAAGCTAGCAAATCACCGCTTTTGTTCAAAGGAAGAAAAATAAAGAGGAAAGGTATTAAAACCTAACTTCTATGTTAAATTTTTTCTTAAGTTTATATGTTTAAAACATAACTTAATGAGAATAAGAAGTATATGATGTTAGGAATGATTTCATATGGTTGAAATCATAAGAAAATGAAGAAATAAGAATTTAAAGTTTAGTTTATAAATTTCTTAAGGAAGTATAAGATTCAGAATGAATTAGAACGATCCGAGTGGATTATATCAATAAGTAGGTGAAATAAGTAAGGAATAATGTTCTATAACATCAAATTCCAATAAAAAGTGAAATCGTAATCCAAAATATATTAAAATGAAGAAAATGAAGAAAATGAAGAACGAACGAAGAACACGAAGAACACGCGAAGAACACGAAGAACGTTGTTGATGGAAAAATTTAAAACCATCATAGGATAATTGTTGTTGATGGACAAGTTTAAAACCATCGCATATAAGTTTAATGCATATTGCTTGGTTAGAACTAGAGAAACATTCATGAAGAACTGATTAAAACTTAGCTATAACGGTTATGGGTAAAAATTTGTAAAAGACAAACGAGAATTAGAAAGTTAGTAAATGAACCCAACATGTAGGGTTTCATAAGAATGTAAGAAAATGTTAAAAACGTGAGTCGTGGACTCAAGAACGATCGAATTCGAGTTCGGATGACCGAATTACGGACGAACAAACAAAGAGCATTAAAAGCGTAAAACGAATAAAGGGTGAAGATCAAGCCAATCGAATGGCACGTTAATGGATTCAGAATGAAGTTCTGTCCGGGGGTATTGAAGTACGTAAGATAAGGAAGAGAATGGATTTGGAATGACCTCATTCCGAGTTATAACGAATAAGTTATGGAAGCGGGAAGTAAGCGTCTCAAAACGATCAAAGACTTAGAGAAAATTTTTAGGTTAGGGTCAGCCGCAAGCGCCAACCATGCCAGAATAGTGGCAGCCGCAGCACTGCATGCAGGAAACGCATCGCAAACTCAGCCCACAAGAGAGAGATAGAAGGAGATAGCCATAGAAGCCGCTAATGAAGGAAAAAGCCAGAGAAGAGCTTTTAACTGCTCAACTCTTGGGGGAAACGTATGGGAAGATAGAGAACATAATGTTCAACTAAGATAACACTTTATCAAGTGAATTAAACCTTTAGTACAGGTTGAACGAAATGGTCAAAAGAGATTAAAAGACAAAGAATTTTAAACGCGAGTTACATAACCGATGTCCGGGGACCGTAGTCGCGATGAACGAACGTGAGGGATTGCTAGGGTTGTGATTCCTTAGACGTTGAGGGACGAGGGTAATGAATAACATTTCGATGTTATGTCATGATAGTGAGAGATAAGTGTGAAGCGTTTAGACGCTGTGTACGCAACGCTGTTGTGGTAAACGAGTGGTCTTAGCATACAACGAACTGTATGGCTTCGACATTAAAGAAGAATAACGAATGGTATTAAGAAAGCCGTAATGAACGGTAAAAAGATTAATGGAAGCCAATGTGAGTCGGATGAGAACGTTAGAATAAAATGTAAGCGTTGAACACTTTAATCGACGCGAAGGTTGTGGGTACGCAAATATTAAACGGATAAAACCTACACCCCGTGTATGGTTTGACCGTAAGATGATGAAGGTCAATGATTAAACCGTGAACGGTAAAGAAGTTGAATTAAAGATAATAACGTTTAATGTAACGAAGCCGAGTTAAGGATTAAAGGGAATGATCGCTCTGAGTATACAAAAGACTGTATGACTTAGACGATAAAGAGTGAATACTGAGGCGTGCCATTTAGTTGCCAGGAAGCCATAAGGAATGAGAAATTAATTTAACAAACATATAGTTTAATAGTTTGGATAAGTTAAGATAAGTTAGGTTGTGGTGCAATCGTAACCTTTGATGGTCGATATATGGGAGTCGGGCTAAACAATTCCTTCAGAGAGCGAAGGTATATACAAAATGGCAACCGATCTAACTCACATCGCATGGGCGGGCGCAGTAGATTTAGATGGAAACTTTTTTTGGTTGTTTGTGGGAAACCACTCAGAGTACCATATGGACTACTAGCAGAGAAGCGATGTGTGCTGAGTCTTAGAGAAGTAATAAGAAGAAGATAAGATGTAAAACATCAAAGATGATGAACGTATAAGTAAGACATCTCCAGTATGTCATGAAGTCAGTAGAAACGATAGTGAAAGTGGTCGCGTAAACTTAGGTTGCAAGAACGCGAACCCTAAGAAGTAAAGTTAAGTAAACTAATGCATAAGTCAAAGATGTATGACTAATTAGTGTATGTGTTGTTTTTCTTATGTGTTACATAGGAACTGGAATGAAGCAGCTTTAGCGTAAGTCGTAGTCAGCAGCGTGAAGGCAAGTTTCCTAACTTCATTCATATTTTAAATGAATGCTAGTTTCTTAAACTTCTCGATGTTGAACTTGAGAAGTTCTGCCTATGTGTGAATGTGCTATATTTGTACAAGGTGTAGAACGTATGAGGCCTCGAGCCACAATGTGAACACTTTGGTGTTTCTAGCGATATGAACTGCTTCGTGATTAAACTATTCAATACAAGTATGTTCTGCTTATACATGATCCGTTATTGTTAAGTCTGTATGCTAATGATTCTAGCTGTATATGATGAGTATGAAAAGGTAGAAGAATGAAAGTATTTCAAAGTGCATGTGAATAATGTTTTAAAATGATAGAATTTAGATTATTCCTATTATTCAAGCCGCTTATAACCTTTGTTCTTGCTATCAAGTTCTAAAGAATGTTTGAATTTTGAAGATGTTTGTTCAACTGCTATGACTTGTCGGGCAAATGAATGCTCACACTTGCTTTTAAATGAAAAACATTTTCATGTAACGATGTTAGAAGAACTTAAGGATCCCAGAAAGATCAAGATGACTAAGATCCAGATGAGGTGCTATTCAAAATATGAATAAGCTTAGAAGATCAAGTGAAGACTTATAATATAGGAAGATGAAATTGAACTATAGACTAGTTTAAGGAATCAAGTTATGTATCCTTGGTGGTGGATAAAAGTCACTCTTCAGTAAGATGAAATGAATAATGTATTTATCATTATTTGAAATGAAAAGGTTATAAGGTTTAGTAACCGGATTTGAGAGTATATGTTGTTATATTTAGCTATATAATGATGTATGTTTCGAAGAAGATGGATCGTGATGTATTTAAATCCGTGTGAAGATAGACCGGATTTCGTATGCCACAGATTGGTATCAGAAGTCGATAGGTTATAAATCTTAGGTAAGAGTATCTAAGACTATAATCGTAGAGAGAGGATAAGAAGATCACCACGTGATCATAGTGAATCGTAGTAATGATGAGTGTTAAACGATGAATGATTTATAGTACTACTAAAGAAGAACGGTAGAAGAAGAATTGGAAGAAGAATTGATTGAGTGTGAAGGATAGTATATGAATTAAAGAAAATTCAGATTAAGTAAAGAGAGATTTAGAAGTTGTAAAATTTCAATTGAGGACTCATGTGATAGCCGAGTCAGTATGAACCTTTGTATGGGCAAGAGGTTTGTGCTTGGTGTAAAAACCGCTTAGCTTATTATAGTGATAATCATTCGAATTGGTCGCGCTATCAAGATGTATACGACGAGAAGGTGAATCTTTTCTCATGATATACTTGATAGGTAGAGAACGATAAGGTAGGTGCGTAGTTCTGAAAACTCATACTTATGGTAACGCTCGCGACTCATAATGATATGGTAGGTTTTTGAACTTCTCAAATGAATGGACGCTTATGGTCCTGTCTGGGATGGTTCTTAAACTCATATTATTGTGGGAAAGTTTCGAACTCATAATGTGTGGTAAGTTGATGGACTATACTAAGATATAGGAATGTTTAGATCAAAATAAGTTATTTTCAAAGAAGCTTAGTATTGAAGGTGCTAGAGAAGATTAAGTATTGTCGCAAAGAAGACAATGAAGAAAGATGGAGAATAGATATTCCAAGTCATCTAGCTATGCTAGATTTCAAGTTTATTGAAATCATGCTTATGTGTTCGTATTTTGAAAATGAAAGAATTGGTTCAACTTTTGGAACCAATAGATTTTTTAAAAGAACTATTCTTGGTATGTCTATGCTAATTGTTTTTTGCTTAGACATAAATTGATTTAAAATATCAAAATGAATTTTATATCATCAAGGCATTGATGCAAGGATGGTAAAAAGATGGAGTTATTAATGCAATTGAAACTCGGTGTTCGATGTGATCTTAGGATCAACAACCCGCTATGGTATGATGTATAATGACGAAGTCACAAACCCGACGAAGTCCTCAACGCATCGTGAAAAGTACTTCAGACGATCATGACGCCATAAAACGTTTTGATGTATTGTGAAAAGAATTTAAAGAAGTAGTCGATGTCAATCGAGTTGATTAGATTTAATGTTTCACGTTGATATCCAATTTATTGGTATGGTCTAAGCTATTTGATTTGGCTAGACAAATGGTATGTCATGTTTAAAAGAAAATCAAGCTTTTCTTTGAAGAAGTTGTGCCAATCCAAATTGTTTTGGTGCGGAATCTAATGATTTAGTTCCGAGGTGAACACACCCCCAAATGGGGTTATACAATGGGTAAGGGTCGAGTTTGCTTTTGTGATTGTAAAGATGAAGTTTACCTTCTTGGTGATTGTAAACCGCTAGTAAGAGTTCATGGTCAATTTGACCCCTCAAAGAAAAGTATGAAATATTTTAAAGGAATTTTATATTCCTCGTTGTTCATTCTACTTCATAATTCTTGATAAGTTGTGAAGTCGAGAGAATGTTTGAAAGATAAGAACTTCTTTGAAGAGAAGTTGAGAAGACGGGTAGCTAAAATTTCGAGGACGAAATTTGCATGAAGAAGGGGTGAAGGTGATGACCCGTATGGGTGTGATTTTGAGAAATTCGAGGACGGAATTTTTATAAGAGGGGAAGAGTGTAAATACCCAAAAATTGGATTTTCCGTAATTTAAGTTTAAAGAATTAGTTATTAATAAAATGAATTTTATTAATAATATTATGTGTTATATGTTTATTAATCGCTTGTAACCTAGGATGATTATAAGTCGGAGGATTCGCTACTTAGCTAGACCGAACGAGTAATAATTTTCAAGATAAAAATGAAAATTTTCTCAGAAAAAAATATTTCAAGGAAAAAGATTAAATAGTAATTATTCATTCGATTTAAACCTAAGGGTTAGGGTTTGAATAACCTAAGCCATTTCGAGAGTTCAAGTATGTCGAAATGACATTCCATCGAAAGATTTGACGATAATATATCTTGAAAAGTTAAGTAAGTCGATAAAATTTTTTCAAAAAACGATAAAATCTGGATAAAATAAAACGATTTAAAAGTATTGCTATGTACTTTTCATTCGCTTAGCTACGTTGTTAGGTAAAACGTGAAGGAAAATGCTTAACGCCAAAAAAGTGTTTTTCAATTTTTCGAAATCCAAGAATACGTAAAAGTTAAATCGGTAAAGGAAAGATTAAATATCCAAAAATATTTGGATTCCGAGAATCGTAGCTTTTTAAAACCGCTATCTGATGAAACCCGAAGATGGGAACCACCTAAACTTAAAGGCTAAGTTTCGTGAATAGTAAGGAGGTTAACTAAGGAGGTGGAAGTAGTAAACTTAAGTATTAAGTAAACTTAAGTGTTAAGTAAACTTAAGAGTTAAACAAACTTAAAGGCTAAGTAGACTTAAGTGTTAAGTAAACTTAAGGAGTAAGTTAACTTAGTCCTTAAGTAATGAATAGTAAGGAGGTTAAGGGGGTGAAATTACTATTTTTCCCTAGCTTTGGAAAATCTATAAATAGGAAGCTAGATTTCATTTAAATGGGATTTTGAAAATTCTATATTTAGAGAGAGAGAGAGAGAGGATGGAGAGAGGGAGGAGGAAGAGCTTGAGCATGATTGATCGGATGAAGAAAGTGTTCGTGAAATAGAAAAGCTAGCAAATCACCGCTTTGTCAAATGGAAGAAAATAAAGAGAGAAAGGTATTAAACCTAACTTTTATGTTAAATTTTCTTTAAGTTATATATGTTTAAAACATAACTTAATGAGAATAAGAAGTATATGATGTTAGGAATGATTTCATATGGTTGAAATCGTAAGAAAATGAAGAAATAAGAATTTAAAGTTTAGTTTATAAATTTCTTAAGGAAGTATAAGATTCGTAATGAATTAAAACGATCCGAGTGAATTATATCAATAAGTAGGTGAAATAAGTAAGGAATAATGTTCTATAACATCAAATTCCAATAAAAAGTGAAATCGTAATCCAAAATATCGATTAAAATGAAGAACGAACGAAGAAAATGAAGAACGAACGAAGAACACGAAGAACACGCGAAGAACACGAAGAACGTTGTTGATGGAAAAATTTAAAACCATCAAAGGATAATTGTTGTTGATGGACAAGTTTAAAACCATCGCATATAAGTTTAATGCATATTGCTTGGTTAGAACCAGAGAAACATTCATGAAGAATCTGATTAAAACTTAGCTATAACGGTTATGGGTGAAAATTTTCGTAAAAGACAAACGAGAATTAGAAAGTTAGTAAATGAACCCAACATGTAGGGTTTCATAAGAATGTAAGAGAAATGTTAGAAAACGTGAGTCGTGGACTCAAGAACGATCGAATTTCGAGTTCGGATGACCAATTACTTGATGAACAAACAAAGAGCGTTAAAAGCGTAAAACGAATAAAGGGTGAAGATCAAGCCAATCGAATGGCACATTAATGGATTCAGAATGAAGTTCTCGTCTGGGGTTTTCAAGTACGTAAGATAAGGAAGAGAATGGATTTAGAATGACCTCATTCCGAAGTTATAACGAATAAGTTATGGAATCGGAAGTAAGTTGCCTCAAAACGATCAAACACTTAAGAAATTTTCTAGGTTAGGGCTTCAGCCCGCTGCCGCCAACCATGCCTTAAAAGGTGGCAATCAGCACGCCGCTGCACTGGAGGGCCGGCATCAAAAACTCGTCATGCAGGCGAGAGATAAAGAAGAGAGGAAACACAAATGGCCAAGCAGTAGGGAAAAAGCCGAGAAGAGCTTTTAACCGCTTCAACTCGGGGAAAACGACGGAAGATAAAGAACATAATGTTCAACTAAGATAACACTTTATCAAGTGAATTTAACCTTCAAAGTACAAAGTTGAGCGTAAATGGTCAAAAGAGATTAAAAGATAAAGAATTTTAAACGCGAAAGTTACATAACCGATGTCCGGGACCGTAGTCGCGCGGAAACTAACGCGAGGGATTGCTAGGTTGTGATTCCTTAGACGTCGAGGGACGAGGGTAATGAATAATATGTCGATGTTATGTCATGATAGTGAGAGATAAGTGTGAAGCGTTTAGACGTGGTACACAACGTTGTTGTAAACGAAAGTGGTCTTAGCATACAACGAATCGTATGGCTTCACATTAAAGAAGAATAACGAATGGTATTAAGAAAGCCGTAATGAACGGCAGAAAAAGATTAATGGAAACCGAATGTGAGTCTGATGAGAACGTTAGAATAAAATGTAA